>OX422223.1:30900408-30992620 GCA_949130495.1 Sambucus nigra | reverse complement strand
ATATCATAATAATAATCAGTATCTATCTCTCGATTAATATTTAATAATCTCATTTAGCATTAAATTACATTAAATTACTTCACTCGAATTTAATAAAACGTATTTTCTCAACGAATTCCCGAATTAATTAAATTATAAATATGCAGAAATACGGGGTATTACATACTTTCCCCCTTATAAAGGAATTTTGTCCTCAAAATTAGGACATACCTACAGTGAATAACTCGGGATACTTCTCTCGCATGTTATCCTCCCGCTCCCATGTCGACTCATAAGTATTGCGGTGTCCCTAGTGAACTTGCACTAGTGGCACCACCTTTGATCGCAGATTATGCTCACTACGATCTGGAATAGCCACGGGCCTCTCCTCATATGAGATGTCTGGATGCAATTAAATCTCCTCAAGTGGATCGTTCCAGAAAGCTCTCTCCCTCCTCCTGTACTTCTTCAATGACAACACATGGAACACGTCGTGCATCCGCTGAAGATGCTCTGGAAGTCCCAGTTTGTATGCTACCGATATCACCCTCTCAATAATAGGAAACAACCCTACGTATATCGATGAAAAATTCCCTCTCTTGCCAAATCTCATAATACCTTTCATAGGAGATACTCGAACCAACACCTGGTCGTTAACCTCTAACTCCATAAGTCTCCTGTCGGCATCGACATAACTCTTCTGTCTATCCAGAGCTATCGAGATACGCCCTTGAATCAACTCAATCTTAGAAGTAGTCTCCTGAATCATCTCGGGTCCCAACAACTTGTTGTCCCTCACCTCTAACCTGCAAGAGAGCGAACGACAAGGCCTCCCATGTAATGCCTCGAACGGTGCCATACCGATTGTAAATTGGTAAGAGTTGTTATACGAAAACTCTACCAATGGGAGGTATCTCTCCCATCCACCCCTAAAATCTATGATGGACATCCTCAACATATCCTTGAGCATCAGACTCACCCTCTTAGTTTTCCCGTCTGTCTGGGGGTGGTACGCTGTACTCAACCGTAAATCTGTGCCCATAGCCTCCGGAAAGCTCTACCAGAAGTGTGACACAAAATTTTTGTCTCTATCAGACACAATATTAATCAGGACCCCGTGCAGCTTGATAATATCTGAAATGAATAGCTGTGCATACTGCATCATCTCGTAGTCTGTGCAAACTAGCAAGAAATGAGCCACCTTGGTCAGCCGATCCACTATCATCCATATGGAATCGTAACCCCACTACGAAATAGGTAGCCCAGTAATAAAGTCCATCAAAATGCTCTCCCACTTCCACATGGGAATCTCAAGTGGCTGTAACATCCCCCCGAAGGTCTCTGATTGTCAACTTTCACAAGCTGACAAGTAACACACTTTGAGACAAACTCTGCTATGTCTCTATTCATGCCGACCCACCAGTACTGTCTCCTCATATCCTTGTACATCTTATCCCCACCGGGATATACCGCAAACCTCAAACCATGAGACTCAGTCATAACTTCATGTCTCAAATCCTCATCCCCGAGCATTACCAATCTCCCATTAAAGCGCAGGCCTCCCTCTGAGCTGACTGAGCAAGACTTTGCACCCTCATTTAATAACTGCCGTACCCTGTCCTGATAGAACTGATCCTCTACCTGTGCCTTCACTATCTGCATAACGATCTTGGGAGTGATAGTCATAACTGCCATGTACGTTCTAACCACCTCATCATCATGTTTAAGCTCACTCCACTTTGCTTTCCATACCTCTGTTAATTCTCCAGTAAGTCCAATTCTTCAAGACCCCCTCATAAGCCTTGATAATGGTTTCTCCCTTTTCTCTAATGGTCTCTCTGTGTTGTGTAGGTTCTTAACCTTAAATTAACCCCATTAACATATGATATAAACTTGCAAATTTCGTTGGTTCCTTAACCTCTATTTTTCAAATGACCAAAATGCCCTCAATAGGTGCCGGTTCGGTCTAAAATTGACCCGAGACCCAAATAATACCCCCGAGTACACTTTTTTGACTATTTCGACCCATTCAGAATCATCCGTGACCTATAAATTATCATCCGAGTCACTCAAAATATTTTTCATATCTCGATCTCAAATTAGTCTACACGCGACTCCCGGTTGAGATAAAATAAAATGTGCACATATTACTCACTATGGCGTATAATACTAATTATCGATTATTTACTATTCACACTTTAGTAAATATTATATAATAATATTAATCAGTATCTATCTCTCGATTAATATTTAATAATCTCATTTATCATTTAATCACATTAAATTAATTCACTTGCGTAATTTAAATAAAACGTATTTTCTCAATGAATTCTCGAATTAATTAAATTATAATTACGCATAAATATGGGGTATTACAACATATTTCAACCCTACAAGTTTAATTCTTGAATATTTACTTCACACGTTTAGTTATTAATAATTTTGCCTTATTTTTTTTTTACGTATTTTCCATTTGAAAAGCACCGTGGGACCTGAAGTTTCCGATTACTATTTAAATTTTAGAACCTAAAGTTTCCATATAGCTATTTTAAAATTTGGGGATTTAAGTTCCAAATTGCTATTTAAATTTTGGGACTTAAAGTTTGCAATAACTATTTACATTTTGGGACATGATGTTCTTAAATAGTTATTTTACTTTGGGGCCTGAAGTTTCCATATTGTGATTTTAATTTTAGTCCAGAAGTTCTCGATTTATTTAAATTAGGACTAAAAACTCTCAATTACAATTTATATTTTGGACATGAAGTTCCAAATTTTTTTATACTTTATCAAACTTGAAGTTTGGATACAATTGAGCAGGACATCAAAGTCTCTAAATATTTAATGTTGGGATATAAAGTTCCCTTAATTATTTGTAGTTGAGACCTGAAGTTCCCCAATCATTATTCCAATTTGGAACATGTAATCATTTTGTTAAAATATTGGGCCTAAGTGTCAATGAAAATATATAACAATCAAACCTCAAGTTTTGATTATCTAATTTAAATGGTATATACCAAGATTACTCCAATTATCATTCCACTTCTTGTCTTTTCATTTTATTTATTCAATGAAAGACCTTTTTACATACTCTTTTAATGGTTAAATGCCTCTTTAACTTTCCTATTAATGATTTCATAATTAAAACTTGATCTCCTGACCTTTCAGTTCGTTTGAGTAGTAAATTATATTTTTAATTTTATTTAATTTTAACTACACCAACCCCGATTTGTCCCAGCGGTAAGGGAAAACTCAAGTCTGTGTGGTGAGGCACACGGTGTTGGGTTCGATTCCCCCAGGGCATGCTAGTATTTAAGCAGGACTCATGTGAGAAGTGGGTCCTACGCACTGTCCCCTTGTTTAGCTTGCATGAGGGAGTTCAAAGGGCTCGTTCGTGTTGAGGTTCAAGGTTATTAATTTTTTAAAATACTCTTTAGATTCCAATCATTTACTGTACATTGGAGTCTGGAGAATGTAAAAAATAAACCCCTCGATTTATAAAAGGTAAATTGTATTAGGAATCTGAAGTTTTAAATCACCATATATTCAGAACTTGAAGTTCTATTTATTATGTCAATAAAGTCAGTGCTTAAATGGTGAACCAAAATTTATCATTACACTTCTGTAGTGAATATTAGTTATAATTATTTTGGTGATCCACAGCATATCCTTAAATATTTATTTTATTTAGTGCACACTAAAAAAATGGATCAATATTAGGCCAAGCCCAAAGTTTTGATAGAACCTAAAGGTTTAGTCCGTAGTTCTATATTGGAAACCTAAAGTGTCTTATTTTTTAACCTTCATTCTCTGACATATGATAAGAATATGAAATTTTGATTCATCAATTATGTACACAAAGTTCTAAAATTTAATTGGTCTATTTTTCTTCCTTAAAATATACATCCCATTTTGATATTCGTATAGCTAAGTTTTTTTGTTCTTAAAGCATAATGATTAAATTCTTATTTGTGATGATCCAAAGTCCTTAAAATGCATAATTTTTAGATATATATTTCATCAGATTATGTTTCATAAATGATTTATGTCCTCCAATATGAAATTCTTTTGAGATTATTAGGCATTCTACGATTCATTATTAGAAAAATTAAAGTTTTTGTTACCCATCCCATTCTTTGAATATCTGATAAATATTTAATACGAGTTTTTTTAGATACTTTCATTTGTTAAAGTTTGGTCACTAAATGCTTGACCGTATCATATATTATGTTTTTCATTTATATATCTGGACTCACACACACTTCATAATATATATTGAATGTTGTGATTGTCAATTGTGAACTATCATTATGTAATGAGATTTTTCTAGAAAACAATGAACGACTCACAATATTCTGAAAAACCAAAAGTTTTTTCAGACTTGATATGTAATATAGCAAAGGTTTCAACCATAGTTGAACCGAAGGCTCCAGAAGATCCTATGTGATGTTGTCACTGGATACCCACCCATCCATATTAAATTAGGACTGTAAATCGGGTTGGGTGCCCCGAGATTGGGGTTGCTCAAGCCCGAGCTCGTCCTAAACTAAGGTTTTCTACTTAAGCCCAAACTCGGCTCATGAAAGGCTTCGGGCTCGATTTCAATTTGGTCTAATTTCAGTTTTTTGTTAAAAAATTTTGTGAATGTGTTTTTTTTTCTTGTATTTCCATCATGGAGAAAATGTACACACTAAAATCTAATTGATATTTCATAAAATAAAATATATCATTATGAAATGTATTAAATTAAAAAAAGGAAATAAGAGTGAAAACCTACAAAGGCCAATTAAATTTCATACATATATCATTATTTTATCACTAACAAAGCCTTATTATGACTTGAGCAATTGATAAATCAAATGCCTACAATGAGATTAACAATAAAATCACAAAATTGAAAACCACTTATTGTCTAATGGATTATGACAAATAAACCTTTTTCTAAAGAAAGTAGTAAATGAAATAAAACAGTGAAACCTAATAAACGATGCTAACATAAACACGTTATATTATATTAATTATTTATTTATTTATTCAAAGGTCGGGCTTCTGACCCAATTCAGACTTGGTAAGATTTGGCTCAAGCTCGACCCAAAATTCATTCGGTCTTGAAAGTTTGGCTCACTCTCGGCTCGGAAAGCTCAAGTAAAGCGCGACCCGAAAATAGCGGGCCAAACGGGGGGGCTTCGGACCTAACCGACTCAATTTACAGGCCTATATTCAATGAGTTATGAGAAGTAATTCCTCAAGAAATCCTCTTCATTTTATGGGCATTAGAATAAGTGGGTACCATATTAAAATAAACAATAAAAAGTAATTTGCATTACGTCTGGTGTTGGAAGCTAGAAGCTCACACTAATCAACAATGATTTCAATATTTAAGGGGTTATACTATACAAATTTATCATTGTAGAATTACACTTTATCATGAGCCTGAAGCTCCATACGTCACTTAGGTGATATTATACAATGACCAATTTGATCACCTCATTTGTTTTTCATAAGCCTTTAAAATTGCAAATGATATCTTGCGATTTTTTTTCAAAAAATATTTGTATTCTAATTATTGTTTATCTTTATTATTGTTATCACAAGGGTATATATATGTGTTTATGATTCACCTTATATTGAACCATTGACAAGTTTATTATTTATCGTATATGTGGAATTTTATTGTTGATGATACACTATTCCTTCTGTTAGGGGAGGATAAAATGTACCTTTTTTTAATCAAAAGAAAATATTTTATTAATAGAAGGAGAAAAATCCTCTCCTAGGGCACTTACAAGCGCTAAAGCGAATAAATTAAGAAAACTTTTGAGATCTTGACCGAGTAGAAGCTGGACTAAAATTACGTTTGAGAGTCGATTTCTCCTTAGCAGTTAAATATGGAAAAGTATCCTTTTCCTTATCTCTCTTTTCATTAATACCTTTCACCTCAACTAAATTATTAGAATCTTCAAAGTTCCTTAGAACTGCAAAAGAATTACTTATTGGAGTAATTTGAGTTTGATGTTTTCCGCCATTTATCCCAACCGAGTCCTTAATAAATGTCCATGTTTTGTAGAATTGACAGACATTCCAAGATCAAAATTAGGAATCTCCACATATAAATTAATTTTTGGGACATTATAATTTTCATTAGACATGTCTGGAATGTCCTTGAGAGGAGGCATATCACCATAACTGTCTTCTTTATCTGAAATATCTCCACTTAAATTATCATCTTTTAGCAAAAATTCATTGGCTTGAGTTTCCTTTTGAAAATACATAATTTGTTCCTTATTAATAGGACTGGACTTTTGATCTTTCAGAATTTTCATGGAGTTATTAATCATGTTTTGGTTATCGTTAATCATGTGTAGGTATTCCAACTTTTTAGCTAACTTCGAAATATTTCTCCCATATAATCGGATATTGCTGCGATTTGTTTGAGCTTCTCTTGAGATTTCTCAATTCTCAAATCATCGAATTTATAACCTGAAAATGAACCTCTGGTAACCTGTTGAATAGTTATTCCATTTTTTTCAAAAATCTTATGCGACGTGTAAGTAAAGCATCATTGGAAATTTCATGCAGACTTGTAGACAAGACAAGATGGGCCAGACCTGCTGTAGCAGGCCTACTTAGGCATCTGCCATCTGCCATCTGTTTTGCACCTGATTTCAACCGACATTTGAGCCTTATGCAATAGTTCCACCTCTAAATTTTCACTCGGGTTTATTAACTCTTTAGAAATTGTGTTGGCTATATCCTTTTGTACAATTTCCACGCATGACGAATGGATGGACTAAACATCTTGTTTTTTTCACTACGTGAGCAGTATCCTTAGAGAATTCATTTTGGAGATTTCTATATTCATTAAATCAATGTCCTACATTTTTACAATAAGAATAGAAACTAGGTAGAGATTCATATGTTGTTTGAACATAAAAACCACCTTCACCTCTTTCCACTAAAATACGGTCAGGAAGTTTATGCATAAGATAAACTTCCACCAAGACTCTAGTAAAATGACCATATTTTCTATCAAAGGTAGCAGTGTCAATGCGTAGGGGAAGGGTGTCATGATGGCATAATTCGAATCTCTTAATATACGTGGTGTATTTGGACCTATAGTACAAACCCATGCAATGTTAACTCTAAAGGTTATGAATGGGTGTTTATAAGAAAATGAAGTGATAATCTCATTAAAAAGTGCATGACCTATCTCATAAGGTTTATTTAAGAAACTAAAAATTAATTATATACAGACATACCATCCATCCCGTTATGGCTGTAAATATTTTTCAAATATCTGACTAGATTAGATGTTTTTGAAATATATTATATATGAGACTCATGAACACTATAACTGCTTATTTATGTGGGACTTATACATATAATACATATAAAAATCATAGAAAGATTTTTTTTGCCTGAAGCAAAGATAAGGAGTACGTACTTAAATACACCAAGACGTTTATTATACAACAGGCAATCCGAATGGATATAAGTACAACTGTTGTAGTAAATATTTTTCTAAGAAAATGTATGAAATCAATCATATATACCAATGTGCCATTGTAAAATATCCTTAAAATGATGTGCTCATAAAGAGCTCAATTGAAATGCAAAATACCCAAATGAAGAATTAAAAATGAATGATCTTGGGGTGACTAGTTATTATCTCGGTCTGCTGATCGAGCATAGTTTATGTTATACTCAGATCCAATAGTCAAATGGATTGAAAAGTCCTACAGTTGTTTAACATACATTAAACATAAAATTTTAGTATACCAATGGTCTCCGGTATTTGGATATTAAATTATCCATATCATCCTAAAGATGATGGAAAATATAAATTTGATTCAAAAGTACCAAATTAGCATGTTGTTATATCATTGTTAAATTTAGTTTAAAAGTACCATACATCTATATTTCTAGTATATTGTTATACATGACAAAATACTAGTCATAATAATTACAATCAATCTATTTGCAAGAAACAATTAGCATTGACTTACAAAGCATGAGACTAATATCAATCATATTATATGATATTTTTATATATCTAACTATTCGTGCCTGGTTAGTTATACAGATGCAAGTTATCTCTATGATGTTCGTAAGGAACAACCAAAGCACTTATAACTTACCTCAAGCAACATGTACACTACTACCTATGAAGACAATGGTGTTTGTATAACTCAAATTCAAAGAGGCTACATCGAGGGAGATGTGACCAACACATATTTATTTTTCTACATAGATGAACTACATAAGAGTTATACAATTAAAGTCACATATATCTAATAAAGTGATATTTTCATCCCTTCTCACCAAAGTCTTATGGAACTCGAGACTCATAAGAAAAATGAGATCGAAGTGACAACATACTTGATCTATTCACCAAGTCATTATCGAAAGAAACATTCTAGAAGTTTGTGTATGGTACTGATATTTGTCAACTCAATCATCAAAGAAATTTCACAATGAGGGGGAGTATCCAATTATGGGGATCATTTTATCAGGGAGAAAATCAAAGAATATGATATTTGGGACATACGCGCGATGTTATTTTTTTTAACTATGTTTTTTTTCCATTGGGTTTTCTTGTTAAAGGTTTAAATGAAGCAACACTAAGCATGTTCAACACCAATTCAATGGTCACAAAAGTTGTACCTTTTTTTTTTCTTTAGTTTCGTTTTTTTCACTCAATTTTTTCTTAGAAAGGTTTTAATGTGGCAATGATCATTGAATGGTGGAATATTGTACCTCCAAGGGGGAGTGTTATAAAATGTACAAAATAGTGGATATCCACTTGTATTCTATATTGAATAAGAGACTTTTGGATGCCTTAATTTTTACTATACACCAGCATGCAGGCCACGCGATGCGTGGCCGAAAATATAAGAACTCTTTTTCTATTTTTGCAAGGTAATAAAGTTTAATAATAAATCGATATATAAATTATTATGAATTTGAAGTTCCTTCGTAAAATTATAGTGAAATTGTAATCCATAAAAATTATAAATATGTAAAAGCATCCTTGGTAAGGAAAGCTTGTTTTAGTGTTATAGCAATCTCATCCCACTTAGCAAAATATATAAATAAGTTATAAATTATAAATATAAAAAGATAAGGAACCCTCCAAACATAACATCCTTCTAATGAATTTCACAATTGAACAAAAAAAACATATAACACCAACAATGAGGAATGGGTTTTCTTGAGTTTAACTAATTATCTCCTCGACACAAATAATAAATAAATAAATGAATCAAGAAAGAGGTGGGAATAAAAAGAGGGAGAAAGGGGGGAGGACTCGGTTTTTTAAATCCTTACTGGATAGCAGCTTTAATTTCATTGTAGGTAGCCTTCTTCTCCCTATAGTGAGATCAACAACCGAGACGTCTAAAGTGGGGACACGAAAGGACATTCCAGACAATTTCCCATTCAAGGAAGGCAGCACTTTCCCACAGGCTTCCAAAGCATCAGAATTTAAGCGAAGAAAAATAAGTCAAGGATTAGTACCATTTATAAGGCAACAATTAGTACCATTTCTCAAATAAGATTAATAAACCAATATTATATCACAAAAAATGTATCTAAGCTGGTGTTTCTGAATGAAAATTGCCAAAATCTCTTTCAACAAATAATTTGAATATCTGATAAATCCCATAGAAATCATGAAGTCCATACCACCGTAGCACCGGTGCTACTAACAAACTCATCCTTTCACCATCATATGATTTTCCCCTACTCAACTGGCATTGCTTTTTCTCCTTCATCACTAGAGCTCTATCCAAAACATAAAACCCAAAACTTGAGACATGTTATGGATTCATCTTCAAACTAAATTAAAATCGATGTAACGTGAGCAAATAATGAAATGACAAACTACAAACCCTTCGTCTACCACAAACCCTTCATCTGCCAAATAATTAGTTTCTATGAGAGTAAGAAAATCACAAACCCTTTGCCTGCTATAAACCCTTCATCTGCCAGATAATTAGTTTGTATGCGTGTAATTAAGGATTGTGCGGTATAGGTAGAAAGATTTGGGACTTAATGAGATTTAATACATTTGTCACGTGTCAGCCTCACATAATTTGGGACAATAATTTTTATATAATTATATAGATGTGGGTCAATCCCCTTGAGTATTAACACACTAAGGAAATGAAAAGCTCTTTCCTTCTAAATTATCCTTATGTCCCTTTTATTTTACAACACATATTGATATGTTTAATTATTGCAAACTTTTCCTTGAAGTTTTAAAAGTGCTGAAATTTAATCCTCACCCATAACTCCGTCTATATTGCATGACGAGAATATTACTTATCGGTTTGACGTTGCGTCTTTATCATCTTAGTGTAGGCCCAATCATTTGGTGTCATATGGCTAAATAAACTTAAATGCATAGATGTTAGTTAAGATAATAAATCACGTAAAAGTTAATTAATATTTTTTTAGTTTTTAGTTTAGTACCATTTAGTAATTGATTTTGAGTTTTGTACCTTTTCTCTCAATAGTCAGTTAAATTAAACGATCATGCGATGCACATGACATATGGAAAACGTAAATACTAAAAAAATAGAAAACATAAAAAAGTGGAAAAATGAAAAATGAAGGAAAATACTTGGGAAATAGAAAATGACTAAAAAATATCTCCATTTACCGTACATAAACACAATTAAAATTCTTCCCAGACTATACAGTTTACGACTAATTAGAATTGGGTTATGTACATTTTATAAGGGAAGTTACTAATGGAACCGCGACCTACTCCTACCACAACACTACCACCACATGAGCTATCATTTAAACACGATGTAACCCTTTTAAGCAAAAATTGGTTGACGAGTAATTTTCTTATTACCAGTAGCAACCACCTTAAAAATACTACGGGTGACGTTTTTAAGAAAATATTTTTTCCACGCGATATCATTTATTTGGGGTAAATTAGTTTATTATTTTCCAAATTATATCCCATATATGGTTTTCGATAATTGTTTAAAACTAGATGCAAAGTTGACATTTCACTACTTCTCCTTTTTAAGGTTAAAATTGAAAAAAATCAAAACATTATGGTCAAATTGTCACAAAACCTTAGCTTGAAGATTGAATATCTAATTTTCCTCGAAGTGAAATTAGTATCCAATTCGGGCTCCATAGAAGATGCTAGAGTTACAAGCAAAGAATATTAAGAAACAATTGGAGAAAAGACAACCTTCAAATAAATTGTTAAAAACTAAAAATAAATGTTGAATAAGATACTAACTTGTCTTTATGAGAAATGTTTTGTTTCTTACATTTGTTCATTATGAAAATCCATATCACAAGATGAGTGATAGATTGTATTATAAACAATGTTAGTCATCCTTTAGTATTTGTTAGAGAGAGATATATGATTATTTTAGATAATCTCCTCACTAGAGGTTGTGATTTGTTCCACATGTACAAACTCAAAGGATTACATTGTGCCATGTCATGGAAAAATATGAGAGAAATGGACAATGGAGTGTAAATTATAAGTTTTCAAGTTAAAGTATTACTAAACCTCCGGTCTTGGTCTAGTGGTAATGAACTAGTACTAAAGTTTCAGGATCGACTGAGTTTATTCCCTAGTTCGAGTCACGATTGTCTACTAATCCGTGAGTGGAAATTAGTCGAGGTGCGCGTAAAGCTGACCCGGATACCTCATGGTACCTCAATAATAAGCGAATTAACCAAAAAAAAAAAGTTAAAGTTGTACTTTAATTTGAAACGTATCTTTGATATTTGTACGTAAAAAAATGTTCTTGTTCTTCGATTCTAGCATAGCTCCATGTAATACCCCGTAATTTTAAATGACTTTTAAATTGGATGATATTATAAATTAATGGATTAATTGGATTTTATTATAAATTAATTCATTGGGTTTCATCCGAATTGTGGATATTGAAATGAATGATTTTGGTATATTACTTAAAGATATTTAGGTAATATATGATTATGATGTTATTGTTATTACTGAGAGTTATTAATTCAGTAATGTGAATTTTTAGTCGGACGCGGTATGGGACGTGTCGGGACAAATTTGTTAATTTGATAAATTAAAAAGGAAACTTATTGTTACATCAATCTTATAGTCATTTCGAGTGCGAAATTGCATCCAGAAGGGTAGAAATAGTAAGAAAAGTCTATTTAGATGTTTGTTTTGGGTCTCGAGTCATTTGGGTATGAAAAGACACCCGAAAAGACATTTTGGTTATTTTTACAGGGGGGAGGAATAGTGATTTCGGATTTTGTCCTATTATAAATATTCGGAGGTTAGTTGTACGTAGCTTCATTTTTCTCTTCTACACAAATATTGAGAGGTCACCTTTTGAGAGAGAGTGAAAGGGTGCTTGGGAGAAGAAAAGGCTTGCTTGGGAAGGAGGAGAACCAAGGGTCAAAGGTCACCACCATCAACCACCATCGGAGAAAGGGAGAACCACCAGTGATACACCACCCCAAAGGATCAGACCTTCATTAGAAGCAAGTATTTGATATTTACAATCTAGTTAGTATATTGTCCATGCTAGGATATTTATGAAATAAAATGAGATTTTCATGTTTGGAAGATAAAGATAGAGTTGTTGAATGATTTCTGGAAAATGGAAATATCTATAGGAATCAAACTTATGTTGTAGGAAGATAGTAACTCATGAAATAATCATTAAGTTGTTGAAGAAATTATGAGAATCAATAGTTTGTTCTTGAAGATATCATGTTTAGAATTTTCTGGAAAAAGTGGGATAAATATATGCTTTTAATTTAAACTTTTGATGATTTTAGTATGTTTAGAGCATTAGAAATCATTTACATATGTTGCTATATCATGTAGTAAGGATTATAAGGAATTTGGGTTGTTAAAATGAAGGTTTGAATGATCAAAAGCTAGGAAACCCGTAGTAGAAGAATTGCAGAATCTGGGTGATCGATCGATCGACCCCCTACCTTCGATCGATCGACCTTCCTAGAATCTGTGAAGTTGTTTCATTTTAAATTCTTGTTCGTAACCAAAATCTTTTGTAAATTCTTTTGTGATTATTCATTGTATATAATGGGACTTAGGGAAGATCTATAAGCCCTAGATAAGAATCGAATTAAAATGATTGGGATTTAGGTGATGAGAATTATGATAATTAAATTGGAAGAGATTTCGGTTGCTAAATTCATGTGTTGGATTCTAATTTGTATGCATGAGGATTAAGGATAAGTCTAGTAGGGGTAATTTAATAAATCATCTGGGCAGCCTTAGGTTCACAATAAGTTTTAATCCTAAGAGATAAAAGAAGTGTTTGTAAGAGATTATAAACTATCGGTTATAACTCTAATTAAAGGAGAGTTTAATTCGTAGTAATTTGTGAGAGAAGATGATATGGACCAGTAGGATATTAGTGATTTCTTACTGAATAAATATATGGAGGAAAACCCTATTTAAACCTTGAGTAAGGAGTGAGACTCTGGAATAATAAAATTGAAGAAGTAATGTCGTAATTTTTTAATACGTAGGATTTAAGAGATATAATGCTACGTATAGGAATTATCTTGTTGATATTATATCTATAGGTAGATGATAATGCCTATTTGATTAATTGATGATTTATGTGTATGACATACGTATATTACTTGCTATCGATGGGGAGGTTTGCGCGTGAGGGCAGTCATATCTTGATGAATCTATGGGATTTTTTTTATTTATCGCTCTAGAACATAGGTCTATGAAAGACTTATCGGGGAGTTGATAAGTCCGCTGACTGTGGGTACGTAGGTATGTGCGTGACCCATGGATACGATAACTATGTTAGCCTCCAATTTGTGTGTTGATGTTTGTGGTTCGAGGAATTCTTACCGAACCTTTAGTCCCCTATTCGGCTACCAGCGATATTGGGACTTGATAGCAGAGTAATGCATGCACCACAGTTGTGACTCGGGGTGCCGTATTATATATATATATATATATATATATGATGAATTAAATGAATGTATATAAAGTGGTTTGATTAATCTACTGTGTGATAATTGTAGATGACAGTGAATTGAGAAAAGGAATTGAATATTTATTCAGATAGAGTTGAAAAGATTAATTCATATTAATGAGAAGCATATTTGAATGATTATACTACGTATGGTATGGGACATACGGGGTTATGTTATGGGATAGAATCATATTATGGAATCTAGTTAGGAGGAACCATTAACTAGGAGGTTAATAAGAAACGTTAAGCGTGAACTCTAGATGAGAGGTGAGAATATCAAGTGAGAGTCTGGATACTAACAGGTACATAATAAATGCTTTATTGCACTTGTTAAATACTTGTTGTTTTCAAAACTATTTTTACGTCGGGCTCTGACCCGTTTCCTTTCATATTCTCTTTTCTATTGTACCTTCTATATCAGGTGTCCAGCATGGACGCCAACCTTAGAGGATTATGACGAGCTATGGAGTATTTCTTAGACACCTATCTTCATTTGATTCACAGTGTTCTCTTATTTAGGGCATGTCGCCCAAAGAAATTCAATTATTTTCTTCTGTCTGAGTCATAATAGTCTGGTACTCGTGTCATTTTAAATACTTTCGTTATTGTTTGGGTATCTGTATTGAATTATTACTTGGGAATGTTTATTCCAATTGCATTTAAATTCTTTTGAGTTATCTGTTCAGTTATTATTGTGGTTGAAAATAATGTGTAGTGTTATTTGTAAACAAAATGAATTTTGTTGAATTAAAATATGGAAAGTTTTTAACACCAGCTTAATTGGGTATTGGGTGATTAGTTAATGTTTTTGACAGTAATGCTAAGAATGAGCCAATTGTATATTCTGTTTTGATTTGGTATGGGACTGGCCACCCGGTATTTAGTCAGGCGGGGTGTTACAGGTGGTATCAGAGCATCAGGTTCTAGTGTCCTTTAGGGTCTATACGGCTTACTGTGTTTTCAGCTTAGCGTTCTTTGATATAGAGCCCTATGAGTAGGATTATTTCTTTTCTTGTTACGCCTACGTTCTTCAGCTATTCTGGTATATGAGAGCGTATGGATTACTATAGCAAGCGTTTTGTCTTTACCAAGAGCGTTGATGAGTAGACTTTTATTTGAAATCGATAAAACCCGTAGAGAAGTTATATCTTATTGACTAAGGACCTGAGGAGTTTCGATGACCGACTACATTAGGTAGTAGTGTATCGGGGGGGTTCCTTTTTTGGATTTCGCTTTGCGAGACACCCCACGCATGAAACTAATAAATGTTGGGAGTCGAAGTAAGTTAGGTCTTTAGGATATAAGTTTATAATCTTTGCGATAAATCAGAGTATTATGCGGGTAATCATATCCATTTTTTAATGGAAGTTATATAGTGGGGTGTATGGGCTCCCTGGATGGTTGGATTGTAGTTCTCATAATTGTGAAACTGTAAGTGTATGTTAGGATAAGGAACGCAGAAGTTGTGACTTCAGGATCTATTTGTCTTATAAGTGAGGATCACTTTTTCCCAAACTTTGTCACGAGGAAGGTATAGGGAATATTGCGTAAAGTTTAAATTCGATTCAGTTAAAACTATATGGTGAGGCTTGGCGTACAATATCAATGGGGATTTTCGTTAATGTACTGTATGGGCGGTATGAAATAGATTACTTGTGATGTGAGATTTATACTGAGAGTTGACCTTACCAGTATGATTTATCACTCCGAATTTCGGGACGAAATTCTGTTATAAGGGGGGAAGTATGTAATACCCCGTAATTTTAAATGACTTTTAAATTGGATGATATTATAAATTAATGGATTAATTGGGTTTTATTATAAATTAATTCATTGGGTTTCATCCGAGTTGTGGATATTGAAATGAATGATTTTGGTATATTACTTAAAGATATTTAGGTAATATATGATTATGATGTTACTGTTATTACTGAGAGTTATTAATTCAGTAATGTGAATTTTTAGTCGGACGAGGTATGGGATGTGTCGGGACAAATTTGTTAATTTGATAAATTAAAAGGAAACTTATTGTTACATCAATCTTATAGTCATTTCGAGTGCGAAATTGCATCCGGAAGGGTAGAAATAGTAAGAAAAGTCTATTTAGATGTTTGTTTTGGGTCTCGGGTCATTTGGGTATGAAAAGACACCCGAAAAGACATTTTGGTTAGTTTTATAGGGTGGATGAATAGTGATTTCGGATTTTGTCCTATTATAAATATTCGGAGGTTAGTTGTACGTAGCTTCATTTTTCTCTTCTACACAAATATTGAGAGGTCACCTTTTGAGAGAGAGTGAAAGGGTGCTTGGGAGAAGAAAAGGCTTGCTTGGGAAGGAGGAGAACCAAGGGTCAAAGGTCACCACCATAAACCACCACCGGAGAAAGGGAGAACCACCAGCGATACACCACCCCAAAGGATCAGACCTTCATTAGAGGCAAGTATTTGATATTTGCAATCTAGTTAGTATATTGTCCATGCTAGGATAGTTATGAAAAAAAAATTAGATTTTCATGTTTGGAAGATAAAGATAGAGTTGTTGAATGATTTCTGGAAAATGGAAATATCTATAAGAATCAAACTCATGTGGTAGGAAGATAGTAACTCATGAAATAATCATTAAGTTGTTGAAGAAATTATGAGAATCAATAGTTTGTTCTTGAAGATATCATGTTTAGAATTTTCTGGAAAAAGTGGGATAAATATATGCTTTTAATTCAAACTCTTGATGATTTTAGGATGTTTAGAGCATTAGAAATCATTTACATATGTTGCTATATTATATAGTAAGGATTATAAGGAATTTGGGTTTTTAAAATGAAGGTTTGAATGATCAAAAGCTAGGAAACCCGTAGTAGAAGAATTGCAGAATCTGGGCGATCGATCGATCGACCCCCTACCTTCGATCGATCGACCTTACTAGAATCTATGAAGTTGTTTCATTTTAAATTCTTTTCGTATCCAAAATCTTTTGTAAATTCTTTGGTGATTATTTATTGTATATAATGGTACTTAGGGAATATCTATAAGCCCTAGATAAGAATCGAATTAAAATGATTGGGATTTAGTTGATGACAATTATGATAATTAAATTGGAAGAAATTTCGGTTGCTAAATTCATGTGTTGGATTCTAATTTGTATGCATGAGGATTAAGGATAAGTCTAGTAGGGGTAATTTAATAAATCATCTGGGCAGCCTTAGGTTCACAATAAGTTTTAATCCTAAGAGATAGAAGAAGTGTTTGTAAGAGATTAGAAACTATCGGTTATAACTCTAATTAAAGGAGAGTTTAATTCGTAGTAATTTGGGAGAGAAGATGATATGGACTAGTAGGATATTAGTGATTTCTTACTGAATAAATATATGGAGGAAAACCCTATTTAAACCTTGAGTAAGGAGTGAGACTCTGGAATAATAAAATTGAAGAAGTAATGTCGTAATATTTTAATACGTAGGATTTAAGAGATATAATGCTACGTATAGGAATTATCTTGTTGATATTATATCTATAGGTAGATGATAATGCCTATTTAATTAATTGATGATTTATGTGTATGACAAACCTAGCTTACTTGCTATCGATGGGGAGGTTTGCGCGTGAGGGCAGTCATATCCTGATGAATCCATGGGATTTTTTTATTTATCGCTCTAGAACATAGGTCTATGAAAGACTTATCGGGGAGTTGATAAGTCCGCTGACTGTGGGTACGTAGGTATGTGCGTGACCCATGGATACGAGAACTATGTTCGCCTCCAATTTGTGTGTCGATGTTTGTGGTTCGAGGAATTCTTACCGAACCTTTAGTCCCCTATTCAACGACCAGCGATACTGGGACTTGATAGTAGAGTAATGCATGCACCACAATTGTGACTCGGGGTGCCGTATTATATATGAATATATATATATATATATATATATATATATATATATATATATATATATATATATATATATATATATATATATGATGAATTAAATGAATGTATATAAAGTGGTTTGATTAATCTACCGTGTGATAATTGTAGATGACAATGAATTGAGAAAAAGAATTGAATATTTATTCTGATAGAGTTGAAAAGCTTAATTCATATTAATGAGAAACGTATATGAATGATTATACTACGTATGGTATGGGACATACGGGGTTATGTTATGGGATAGAATCATATTATGGAATCTAGTTAGGAGGAACCAGTAACTAGGAGGTTAATAAGAAACGTTAAGCGTGCACTCTAGATGAGAGGTGAGAATATCAAGTGAGAGTCTGGATACTAATAGGTACATAATAAATTCTTTATTGCACTTGTTAAATACTTGTTGTTTTCAAAACTATTTTTACGTCGGGCTCTGACCCGTTTCCTTGCATATTCTCTTTTCTATTGTACCTTCTATATCAGCTGTCCAGCATGGACGCCAACCTTAGAGGATTATGACGAGCTATGGAGTATTTCTTAGACACCTATCTTCATTTGATTCACAGTGTTCTCTTATTTAGGGCATGTCGCCCAAAGAAATTCAATTATTTTCTTCTGTCTGAGCCATAATAGTCTGGTACTCGTGTCGTTTTAAATACTTTGGTTATTGTTGGGGTATCTGTATTGAATTATTACTTGGGAATGTTTATTCCAATTGCATTTAAATTCTTTTGAGTTATCTGTTCAGTTATTATTGTGGTTGAAAATAATGTGTAGTGTTATTTGTAAACAAAATGAATTTTGTTGAATTAAAATATGGAAAGTTTTTAACACCAGCTTAATTTGGTATTGGGTGATTAGTTATTGTTTTCGACAATAATGCTAAGAATGAGCCAATTGTATATTCTGTTTTGATTTGGTATGGGACTGGCCACCCGGTATTTAATTAGGCGGGGTGTTACACTCCAACAGAGAAATTCAATTGGGTTTGATGTACTTTATTTTGGTCATTTAAAGTAGTGTTTGGGATATACCCATTTGACACCTAAAAATGTTTACAAACTTTTCTTGCCATTTTTTATTTCTATTTACATATGCAAGTTGATATTTACATTACCAATTCAAGGTACTCGGTTTCTCTCTCTGTTTGGTTTAAGATCACAATTTTTTGGGGGTTTAAATGCAATTTGATTTGGAGGTACTAATCCAGACTTATTTTGTAAGTACTAATTTCATAAACACTACTTTTTTTTTATTTGGATGTAATAATTCTGGCTTATTTAGTTTATAAACATCTTTTTGTGCTGATCTTTTTTTTTTGCATATATTATTTTTTTAGGGATTCGATTTCTCAAAAACTATTTTTTCTCTGTTAAATTATTTGTTTGATTGTAGTTCTAAATATATTAAATTCTTACATTATTTTTGTTCTGTTTAATTATCTTACCATGTAATTAACCGTGGTAGTTATTTAATCCCATTATAGTCTTTTTAATATGTTGACATATCAATTGTTCCTTTAACACAAATCGTGGAAATAACACAAATACATTATTGGTGTTAGTTCCACGATTTGAGTTAAATGGACGAGTTTGTTTATACAAGATTTAGGACGAAGTATTTATTTTTTACGGGTTATTAGTTTTAGTCGTTGGAGTACTTAGTTTTTAAATTGTTTATAATTATTTGTGTGATAAAAAAACTGACTTAAATTATTCAAGATTTAATACTTTGAAAAAAAATTTGTGCCTTCAGGCACGAGCATTCCACCAGTATATATATATATATATATATATATATATATATATATATATATAGGCTTCTGTGAGATCCAAGTATGGGATCAATTTTTTCTACAAATACTTGAAATAATTATTTTGAGTTGATTTTTGTGTGATTTTTAAACATTTAAGGAATCCCCAAAACAAAAATCAGCTCAAAATAAACTCATTTTTTTTTAAAGAAATTGGTCAAATATACATGTGCTATAAACTAACGTATATTGTAATACCCCGTAATTTTAGAATAACATATTATGACATAAATAAATTTAATAAATTCGGAGTTATTTTGAGAATAAATTACATTGGGAGGATTTAAATTAAACGAGTAATTTTTTTTATTTAAATAAACATTCTTGCTAGTGAAAAATAAATCATACATAAATAAATTTACGGGCGCGTGTCATTTAAACATAATAAAAAAATGTGTCTAAGTAAAATAGAAATAATTGGGATGAATTTTGGGAAGCGTTAAATACTCGGTTTAGAGTTTTAAATATTAATAAATGGTGCCGGGTCATAGGTATATGAGTTGGGGAACTTTGGGGCTAATTGAGATATGGATTCGGGCCCATTTTGGGGTCGACAATATGGTTATATGTTCAACTCGGGGATTGGGTAAAGAATAAGATTAGGAGGAAGAGAAATAACTCCCCACTACTAATCATAATCTCACCCTAGAAGCCTCACTTAGAGAGAGGAACAAAGGCCTAAGAGGAGGAATAACATAGAATTCAAGGAAGAAATCACCCATCATCATAAATAGGCAAGAATTCTCTTGCTTAGTTTAAGTTTCCAATGTATTTTGTTGATGCATCATAATGACCCTTAAATTTCTGGGATTTAAGTTTGATGTGAACAATTTGACGATGAACAAATAATCTATGCCAATAGGGGACTTAATTTAATGTAGAATTAGGCCAAAAAATTTAGGTATCGAAATCTTAAAATTTATGGTAGATTTCTTAGGGTTTTGATAAATTGAGTAGATTGGGTCGATTAAATATGAAATTGGTGATGGGTGTGTGTCAATCACTGTTTGAATCAGTTTTACATTTGAGATACATAGGTTAGGATCATTGATTTGCGGAATATGTAGTTGAATCTAGGAAGAGGATTTAACAAACCGTATATGAACCAAAATCGTTGAATGATGGATGTTAAAGTAAATCAATGATTGTTGAAAGAAAAATGGATGATTATAACCTATTTTGGGATAAATAATAAGCATTGTAAATACTCTGGTTGCGTAATGTTAAGAAAATAAGAATGAGGTTCGTCAATGGCGAAAACAACAGGAGAAGGACGAAGGGCTGGAAAACGAAACGACACTGAAAGTCGTTCAAATGAGATTATTATCTCATTCAAACGAGATTGTTATCTCATTCAAACTACCATGGTTTTGGATATGGAGATAGATCTTTTCGTTATGAATGCGTTGTAATACCCCGTACTTTTATGGATATTTATTTATGGGATTAATTAAATTAAATGGGAATTAATTGAGAATTAATCCGGATAAAATACTAACGAGATGTGAGTTGGTATTTGATTATGATGTGTATACATATGTTGTTATATGAATATTGAAAATATTGAAATTGTCACGAGGTAGAAATACGGCAATTTGAAAATTTTGTTGGGACGCGCGTGACAGTCGCGTCAGAAATGTAATTATTTAAATTAAAAAGTGAATTTTATTTTTATCAACCGTATGGTCATTTTGAGTGCGCCAACGTGTCCGTAAGGGTCGAGATAGTCAGAAAACACTAGCCGAGAGTTTAGTTTGGGTCCCGGGACATTTTTAGGCCAAACCGACAACCCGAAAGGGTATTTTGGTAATTTTAAAAATTAAGAAATTAAGACCCACGATTTTTAGTGTTGATTTATTTAGTTTTTGTTAGGCCATTAGGGCCATGATCAGCCAAAAAAATATAGAGGGGAGTTACGTGAGTTAGAGGAGAGGTTACAAAGAGTCCTCAAACCAAAACCACCACCCACCACCACCAATTTGGACGAAATTGTGACCGGAATGGAGAGAGGACCAGCCCTTAAACAACAACAACGGATCAGAACATCAGATTTACAGGCAAGTGGTTTATCTTGCAAAGATTCAAAGCATATATTTTACATGTTTTTATAGAATTGGAGATTTCTCATAAATAATGAAAATTAAATGGATTTGAATGGTTTAAATCATAATTTGGGTAGGACTTGCATGTAGGTTTATGTTTGAGATGATAACAACTACGAAATTATGATTAATGAGTAGAGAATTTCGAAATTTGAAGGGATTATGGGATGTTCTTGAAGAAATAGGAAAAACTAGGTTTTATATGATTTTTGGGTAATTTGATCCATGAAAGTGATGTTATATGTTGATTTGATGAATCTAAAACGTGGGGAAAGAAGTAAATGTGTTAGTAGGATGATTAGTGTATTCATTTGAGAGTTTTGGACGTTAGAATGATGATTAAGAAGAGTAAAAAGATGCAAACCCGTAACTGTTAAGTATTTCTGGGCTGATGCCTGCTTGATCGATCGATCGACTCAAGAATGTCGATCGATCGATCGACCCCTTTTTATCGATCGATCGACCCCTGCTGTATTTTGGCAATTGTTTCTCTTTAAGGTTTAACGATTATTCTAAAGCCGATGTTGGTTATTAGGGAGATTAATATGATACTTTGGGACTTAATTAAAGTCAGTAGGGTCTTAGTTATAATCGGAGAAGGTTATAACTTATGGGATTTATTGATATTACTTACGAGGGTCTACCGAGTGAGATATGGTTCGAAAATGTTCAAATTGGAACTATATTGAGATTTGAGGATGATGTAAGGTTAAGGGAAGGAATGGAGTGACTTTAAGTGCCGAGGTAACATTTAAAATTAATAAGAAATCTAGTAACCTTTTGGGATAGGTTAAAATATTCATATTGATACGACGAGAGAGTTAACCAAAGGAAAATATATTATGAAATGCTCAGGGTACATTTGCTACGTATGAGACTAACTAGATGAAATGTGTGAACATCTATATTGATATATGATTACTTAGGTTGTGTGAATGCCTAGTGAATGGATTTCTTATGTGTATGACATACCTACCATACTTGCTATCACGGGAGGTTTACGTTCGCTTAGGGCCATCTAATCTTTGTGTGCCCGGATTTAGACTAGTACCTTAAGGACATAGTACTTGGAATGACTTATTTGTGAGTAGATAAGCCAGCTGACCATGGGAGCATAGGTATGTGCGTGACCCGTGGGTATGTGAACTATGTTTGCCTCCAATATGTGTGATTTGTATTTCAACGGTTCCTGAGTGATTCGGAACACGTGATCCTTACGTACGTGATGTACATGGATTCGATAGCAGAGTATGCGTGCACCACAGCTTAGCCTAGGGGTTCCATATATGTATTTATGTATTAGAGTGATATACTTATGTACTTGTGACTGGTTCATTGTTACTTAGTAGATGTGAATAACTAAGATATTTGTATGGGTTAAGAATGAGAAATTAATTGACACTTGAGATAAGTGATTTAATGAATGTGAACATGGCTTAATAATATGGCTTTTTTGGGGGTTACGTGTAGATACTCTATGTTAGAATGCGAAGGCAGGAGTGGTACAAACTAGTTAGATAGTGGCATAACTAGGATGGGTTAAAGGCATACGTTAGGCGTGCACAGTAGTTGAGAGGTAAGAAACTCATGTGAGAGTACGCAATTAACGTGTTTATAATATGTGATGTTAAATTGTAATTTAAATCACTTGCTAAACTTTTAAACTGTTTTCACATCGGGCTCTGACCCATTTTCCTCCAAATCTATTTTTGTTTTGTAAAAACCTTTTTAGGTGCCCAGCCACAAGGACACCATGCATAGGATTTTCATTCAGGTGACGAGCTGTAGCTGTTGTGGAAGTTACAGGGCCTTGATATTAGACGCCTCATTTTCTAGTCTTGACTCCATATTCAGCTTCATCATTGGTAGGGCATGTTGCCCAATTCTATTAGAGACATTTCATAATTCAGTTATTCAGATTTATGGCATGTAATTAATTCAGGATACACTGTTTTATTTATTTCAGTTTGTGGGATTGTTGTGGGGAGTAATTCCTCCAGACTCTTTCTTATTGTTGATTATACTATTAGACTTTATGGTGTATGGATATGTTATTCTTTTACATTTCATTTATCGCATGTTAATCAGATTTAATTTAAAATTTGACAGCTTACTTTTTAAATACTAGGTGGTTAGTAATCATTAAATGTTTTCGACAGTGATGTTATTAACTGAACCAACTTGGCATTTTGTATTAATTTAATAAAGGAGTAGCTACCCGGTATTTAATTAGTCGGGGTGCCACAGGTGGTATCAGAGCATCAGGTTCTAGTGTCCTTTAGGATCTGTACGGCTTGTTATGTTTCCGCTGAGCTTTCTTTGATGTAGAGCCCTATGTTTAGGATTGTTGATATCTTTGGTGAAATTTCGTCCTCCTGCTTTAATACATGTGGTAGTGAATCATATTGCGATCGGGTTTATTCGTGTTCCGAACAATGTAGTACGTCAGGCGAAGACAGTTGGGTGAACAGCAGGAGGCAAATATATATTGAGGTTAATTGATTTATTTAAAGAAAGACGACCGTAGTTGAAGTCACCGATATTATGGAACGGAAGTCCTGGATGATATAGAAGGCTAAGGCGCGACTTGAGACTTTCGGGTACAACTATAGTAGGAATGGGGTCAAATTAGACACATCCAACAAGGTTGGAATGGGAGAGAAAGAGTTAGGTGTAACATTGAAGAGAACCAGCAGTAGCAATACTCGAAAGGCGAAGACGGCATGTGCTAGACAAACGAACGCAATGTATCCAAAGGCTTGGACTTATGTCGGAGTATGGCCAATAGGGGGTGTGATACGACGCAAATATTACGTATTTCACCCGTTAACCTACGCCTTATTAGCCCCCTTGGGTATCTTAATCCCTATACTTATGCTCGTTAACCAGACAACCTCGGATTTCTATGTTAACATGTTTTCAGGGGTTAATTGAGCTTTTATAGGTATTTGGATGCTTAGTATGAAGTTCGGACGCTTTCCGGAAATGTTTCGTCGACTTTTGCAGCTTCGGGGGCATTTTAGTAATTTCATCATTCGGGTTTGAATCCCGAGCTCTTCATGGAAGTTGAAGACCTTTGATTTCTCTTCGCGTGGCCGCCGACGGTGTATGATTCCGAGTTGTATCGATGGAGTTATGGCATTTTTAGGATGGTTTTTACTTCAAATTCACACTCAAGGTCACATTTAAGGGCATTTTAGTCATTTCATATTTTGGTTTTTTAGCCTAATGTCTTCTTGGATGTTGTAGTCCTTTGAGTTATCTTCGCGTAGCCTCCGACCGTGCCTCATTCCGAGCTATAACGAAGAAATGGTGGCATTTTCCGTAAAACAGGACAAAGCTGCAGAATTCAGACCTGTAGGTTGCGAATCGATTCGGCCCAAAACCGAATCGATTCGGAATTCTGCAGAATTGCAGATTCGAACTTCCCCTGTTTCCGAATCGATTCGGACCATTTCCGAATCGATTCGGCCCTCCAGATTTTGGGTTTTCTTCCCTTTTATTACAAGTTTGCCATGGGATATTTGGTATAAAACCAATTCTCTCTCATTTGAGAGGGAGGAGACCTGCAAATACACGATTTTAGGTTAGTTTTTAGTTAGGGTTTGGGTGATTTGCTTGGTTCTTCTTCATTTCTTCTTGGATTGACACCCCATTTGTTGTGTAAGTTGACTATTCATCATCCTCACCATTAATATAACTTGTATTTCATTCATTCTTGCTTTGATAATTAGGTTTACATGCTTTGTTAATTAGTTTACTTGCTTTAATTCTTGCTTTCTTAGTTTAATTTAGTTTATTTCCATGTCGTGCCCTTAGATAAATAGGGTCGGGATTTCGTTCCGCCATTTACGGGTTTGGACCTCGAAAGTTAGGGTTTCGTGTAAAATTGCATTTAATTGAAACCGCGTGTATTAAAGTTGGATTGTTATGCGTTTAACTTTATTTGTCACGCAACTTTAGTGTTTATAGCGATAATTCGAATTTAATCAGCGTGTGACCATTTTTGATTAAATGTTTAATCTCGCAACTTTGGCTTAAATTCCTTATTGCGTGATGTTTATGCTTAATTGAAAATGATCGATTAAATATTTTCGAATCGAAATTCTAATTAGTAGTTGTTTAGCCGTGAATGTGTGTATGCGATCCCGATCCTCGATTTCCTTTAATTTAGCGTTAACTTCTCTTTTCTTTAGTCCACCATAACCACCCATCACCTTTTCTTATTTCTTTTACACCACTTTTATTCTTGAAGTAATTAAACAATTAACATCTAAAATTTAATCACTCCCTGTGGATTTCTTACGATACCCGACTTACCGCTGTGCTTGCTTGTCAAGTGTAGTAGTAGCTTAGGTTCTTTTTGTATCGCGGCGGCGAAACACACGACGATTGTGTCCTCACACGAACACACTTTTTCCGCTCGATCAAGAGTGAAAATTTGAGGAAAATTTTTCTTGTCTCGTGAGAGCGGAGTTTCAATGGGGAGAAACAATCACCACACTTATAGTGGAATGTGACGTCAAGAGAAGGCGTACACGAATGGTTTGACCATAATTTCCTTGATCAAATGTTTAGGATGAAAACCGAATGTCGTTCTGAACTCACACGAGAGGTCCGGACAGAGGTCACTTTGTGAGAAGAAATAAAATTATTTAGTGAACCGTACACCGGGTGAAGTAGGTGAAACGGAGAAGGGGATATTAAAGGGAGAATTTACATAGAAGAATTACTAGTCCTTCTGGCAGAATTCTGCTTGGACGGTTAAAGCAAATGGTATTATCGCAGTGTTAATTTGGAGGTAAACAACCCCGGGTGGGGATATACAAGAATCGAGAACTTTATATAAAGTAAGACTGGGGAAAACTGGTGTTGGAGGAACACCACAATGGGAAGACCCATTGGAGAAACCGTTAAAATAATTCGATAGAGAAATTACTACCAAGCGATGGTTATTTCAGTAAGAGAGGTGGAAAACTAGTAGTGTGTTCCTTAGGGTGGTCAAAACTAAGGGAACAATGGGGTAGTCGTCTGAGTCGAGACTACCAATGTCCTAGAGATGGACCACCTTAACATGATTTGTGAGACAAAAGATAAGTGGAGTATGTGTAGAGGTATTTCTTTGGGGAGTGAAACCCGTGCGTTATAAAAATTTTCCGATACAAGAGTAGGGATCAAGGTATTGTGCCTGGCGAGGCTAACAGTTATTGAAATATCCGGTTTGGGACAGACATGTGTGGTAAGTCCAGGAACCATTTGAGCAGCCGGGACGATTATTAGGATAGAAGTATGAGTTATATCCTCAGATGAGGATGCATGTTATTTGTGGCATGAATGAGTTACTACATTTGTTACAATTGTATTTTCACTTGAGAGTCGAGTTTAGTGAGTATATCAGTAAGTTTATTATATATAAGAACATTTTCCCTGATAGTGTGGGGGTTACTTTTATTGTCATCCGCGGAGGATGAATGGGTATATTGATAGCGGTTTATACTTTATTGAAATTACACATTTTAGTGCTGTATTATACGAGTATGATATGATATTATTTATGGTTTTATATATAACTATACCGATAGTGTGCTGGTATTGCAAGTTTATTGGGATTGCCACCTTGGGGTAGCATATTTTGTTCTGGCGAGGCCCCATCTGTTAGAGGGCCGGGCTCACAATTGTACTTTCGTGCATATATATATATATATATATATATATGTTGTGATTTCAAAGTATAATGGTATCGGATATTTAATCCCAGTATGCGTAGGGATTTCATTATTATGAGTCGTATGTAATTGATTTACTAGTCAACAAAGAGTTAGTTGGTTTTTATAATTAACGATAGAGAGGTCGTAACAAAAAGAGTGCATTGTTTTATCACCCGTTAGAGATTTGGAAGTTTATACTCATAGTTGTGTGTCTGGGGACAGGAATTTGAGGGTCTCAAATATCTCGCATGTTGTATATGAAATGTGATTTCCATCACTGTAAAGAGAAAAGTGTCTTTCAGAAGGAGTTCTTTGTTTATGTATAATTGCAAACTGAGATGAAACTTTTTTGTTAAAAGACGGGAGTGTAGGGGTACATATTATGGACAAGGCTTAACGGATTCCGATGACCGACAATGTTAGGTAGTAGTGTATCGGGGGGGTTCCTTGTTTGGATTTCGCTTTGCGAGACACCCCACGCATGAAACTTAGCGTAAGGTTGGTAGTAAGGAAATGTGTGGCCCTTCGTTCATGATTTGGATACCTCTATCGTTATGGGAGTACGTAGTTATGGGAAGCTACAAGGAGTAAATTATGATGTAAGGCCATTAGAGCCAGTTGTTAGTAAATTACGATATAAGTACTAATAATGTTGGTTTTGTCTCGGCATGTTGAAGGACGCATTGAGGATAAGGAGGATTTAGGATTTCTAATTCAGAAGCGATTGAGAACGCCCAAGTGGTATAGCACCGTTGTATTTACAGTGACAATAAAGAGTTTGGGAATTGTATGAAGCGTATATAATGTTTAAAAACTGTATGGTTGGGTTATAAGGGGCGTAGATATCTTGATTTTCTAAAGTGTAAATCAAAGGAAGAGGGAACATGGACGGGTGAGATTATTACTTAGGATATTAAATGTCATAAGAAAAGGTGTAAGTGAATATCATGTGTAGTCAGTGTAGCACGTTCAAACTTGGAGAAAAGGCAGTAGAAAGCCATTTAATAAAGGGATATCTCTTGAGAAGGCGAATAAATTATTATGAGAAATTTGGAGTAGAGTTCCGATCAATCGAATGTTGAGGGTGACTCAAGAGTAAATAAAATGAGGATGTCAATCAGGTATAAAGTCCAGATTTGCACAAAGTGGTGAAAAGTGTAAAGGTCCAAACTTTTGGTATTCGTCGGGAGAATAAGATCATTAAGTATCATTTAACGGGGAAATTTTTATGTGAATATCGACATTGAAAGAGGTATAGTAAGTAGTAGAACAGTTATGGTTAGATGATCAACCAAATAATTTTGTATCAAGACGACGATTCCAAGAATGGGAGGGTCAAGTTGGAGAATTTTCTTGAGAGGTAGCCAACTTATTGATAAGTAATGAGTTCCTTCGATTATGTGGGACATGTTGTCCAGAAGGAGAGAAATTGTTATATATACTTGGAGGAGTTACACTATCAGATAGTGATCACGCCGGAACGTGGTAGAACGTGGTATTATTTAGAACTGGGATGAGATCCCCGAAATCCACATTCAACGTGGCGTAGAAAGATGTAGTGAAATTAACGCTTCATTCTGAGGGTTGTATCACCTATAGCACGAGGTGTAGGCGCAAGGTGATTGACGACTGGTGGATTGTATGAAAGAATTTTGGGATTCAATGCAATCTTTTCGTTTCCCAAATCGGAAATAATAAGTAAGTGAAGTATATTGTAGTAATGGGGAGAAGATATTACCTAATAGTAGGGCTGGGGGAAAGCACCCATATCTATTTTATAGTGAACAAGGTGCTTACAATTGTTTTGTGTAACACCACCCGGCTGTAGTAGTTTTTCCTTATGTAAAGGTCACAACGTCGGGAATAGAGATTCAAAGAGTGGGCAAGAGTAGTCAGATGTGTTATTGATTTTTCCAGAATGGGTGTTTCACGTTTTGATAAACGCGGGAGTTAATGCGTAGTGAGATGCGGACTCATAATAATATTGAGATAATATGGCCAATAATGTATAAGGTATTTTTTATTTGAATGTTGTTAAATAAGAGCACAACGTGAGGTGCATTTATCGAAGATTATTTTGATAAGGTATCAAGTATGTTAAACAAGCTTATTGTGAAGCGAGGGTTTTAGTGATTTGGGCTTTTCTTTATATATTATTTTGAATATTGGAGGATACTAAATTTTTTCCAGGTGTGCCTTACTTATCCGAATTTCGGGACGAAATTCTGTTATTAGGGGGGAAGTATGTAATACCCCGTACTTTTATGGATATTTATTTATGGGATTAATTAAATTAAATGGGAATTAATTGAGAATTAATCCGGATAAAATACTAACGAGATGTGAGTTGGTATTTGATTATGATGTGTATACATATGTTGTGATATGAATATTGAAAATATTGAAATTGTCGCGAGATAGAAATACGACAATTTGGAAATTTTGTTGGGACGCGCGTGACAGTCGCGTCAGAAATGTAATTATTTAAATTAAAAAGTGAATTTTATTTTTATCAATCGTATGGTCATTTTGAGTGCGCCAACGTGTCCGTAAGGGTCGAGATAGTCAGAAAACACTAGCCGAGAGTTTAGTTTGGGTCCCGGGACATTTTTAGGCCAAACCGACAACCCGAAAGGGTATTTTGGTAATTTTAAAAATTAAGAAATTAAGACCCACGATTTTTAGTGTTGATTTATTTAGTTTTGGTTAGGCCATTAGGGCCATGATCAGCCAAAAAAACATAGAGGGGAGTTACGTGAGTTAGAGGAGAGGTTACAAAGAGTCCCCAAACCAAAACCACCACCCACCACCACCAATTTGGACGGAATTGTGACCGGAATGGAGAGAGGACCAGCCCTTAAACAACAACAACGGATCAGAACATCAGATTTACAGGCAAGTGGTTTATCTTGCAAAGATTCAAAGCATATATTTTACATGTTTTTATAGAATTGGAAATTTCTCATAAATAATGAAAATTAAATGGATTTGAATGGTTTAAATCATAATTTGGGTAGGACTTGCATGTAGGTTTATATTTGAGATGATAACAACTACGAAATTATGATTAATGAGTAGAGAATTTTGAAATTTGAAGGGATTATGGGATGTTCTTGAAGAAATAGGAAAAACTAGGTTTTATATGATTTTTGGGTAATTTGATCCATGAAAGTGATGTTATACGTTGATTTGATGAATCTAAAACGTGGGGAAAGAAGTAAATGTGTTAGTAGGATGATTAGTGTATTCATTTGAGAGTTTTGGACGTTAGAATGATGATTAAGAAGAGTAAAAAGATGCAAACCCGTAACTGTTAAGGATTTCTGGGCTGATGCCTGCTTGATCGATCGATCGACTCAAGAATGTCGATCGATCGAAGGTTCGATCGATCGACCCCTTTTTATCGATCGATCGACCCCTGCTGTATTTTGGCAATTGTTTCTCTTTAAGGTTTAACGATTATTCTAAAGCCGATGTTGGTTATTAGGGAGATTAATATGATACTTTGGGACTTAATTAAAGTCAGTAGGGTCTTAGTTATAATCGGAGAAGGTTATAACTTATGGGATTTATTGATATTACTTACGAGGGTCTACCGAGTGAGATATGGTTAGAAAATGTTCAAATTGGAACTATATTGAGATTTGAGGATGATGTAAGGTTAAGGGAAGGAATGGAGTGACTTTAAGTGCTGAGATAACATTTAAAATTAATAAGAAATCTAGTAACCTTTTGGGATAGGTTAAAATATTCATATTGATACGACGAGAGAGTTAACCAAAGGAAAATATATTATGAAATGCTCAGGGTACATTTGCTACGTATGAGACTAACTAGATGAAATGTGTGAACATCTATATTGATATATGATTACTTAGGTTGTGTGAATGCCTAGTGTATGGATTTCTTATGTGTATGACATACGTACCATACTTGCTATCACGGGAGGTTTACGTTCGCTTAGGGCCATCTAATCTTTGTGTGCCCGTATTTAGACTAGTACCTTAAGGACATAGTACTTGGAATGACTTATTTGTGAGTTGATAAGCCAGCTGACCATGGGAGCGTAGGTATGTGCGTGACCCGTGGGTATGTGAACTATGTTCGCCTCCAATATGTGTGATTTGTATTTCAACGGTTCCTGAGTGATTCGGAACACGTGATCCTTACGTACGTGATGTACATGGATTCGATAGAAGAGTATGCGTGCACCGCAACTTAGCCTAGGGGTGCCATATATGTATTTATGTATTAGAGTGATATACTTATGTACTTGTGACTGGTTCATTGTTACTTAGTAGATGTGACTAACTAAGATATTTGTATGGGTTAAGAATGAGAAATTAATTGACACTTGAGATAAGTGATTTAATGAATCTGAACATGGCTTAATAATATGGCTTATTTGGGGGTTACCTTTAGATACTCTATGTTAGAATCCGAAGGCAGGAGTGGTACAAACTAGTTAGATAGTGGCATAACTAGGATGGGTTAAAGGCATACGTTAGGCGTGCACAGTAGTTGAGAGGTAAGAAACTCATGTGAGAGTACGCAATTAACGTGTTTATAATATGTGATGTTAAATTGTAATTTAAATCACTTGCTAAAATTTTAAACTGTTTTCACATCGGGCTCTGACCCATTTTCCTCCAAATCTATTTTTGTTTTGTAAAAACCTTTTTCGGTGCCCAACCACAAGGACACCATGCATAGGATTTTCATTCAGGTGACGAGCTATAGCTGTTGTGGAAGTTACAGGGCCTTGATATTAGATGCCTCGTTTTCTAGTCTTGACTCCATATTCAGCTTCATCATTGGTAGGGCATGTCGCCCATTTCTATTAGAGACATTTCATAATTCAGTTATTCAGATTTATGGCATGTAATTAATTCAGGATACACTGTTTTATTTATTTCAGTTTGTGGGATTGTTGTGAGGAGTAATTCCTCCAGACTCTTTCTTATTGTTGATTATACTATTAGACTTTATGGTGTATGGAGATGTTATTCTTTTACATTTCATTTATCGCATGTTAATCAGATTTAATTTAAAATTTGACAACTTACTTTTTAAATACTAGGTGGTTAGTAATCATTAAATGTTTTCGACAGTGATGCTATTAACTGAACCAACTTGGCATTTTGTATTAATTTAATAAATGAGTAGCTACCCGGTATTTAATTAGTCGGGGTGTCACATGCGTGGCCCCCAGTTTCATATTATTCTGATTTTTTTTATTTAGTTATGAATTTATGATGGAAGGGTGTCTGAAAGTGAAATCCTTTGTGAGAAATCAAATTTGGATTACTTAGGGATGTTCGTAGATGATTGTAGGACTCTGGCAAATATTAAGGAACATTATTTTTACCGTGTAATTGGATAGGAATGAATTCGGAGTATGGATTTAGAGTGTTTAGATTGAACAACACTCGAATATATATGAACAGATTCGAATGGAAATTTCGGATGAAATTAGGATACGGGCAGGTTTGAGATGTGCTTAGTATCTTTGATAAAAATATGAATATAAGTTAATAATTATGGAATTAAGATCCAGGGTTGTGACTAGGCGGAGTGCTACGGGATTTAGGCACGGAGTAGCCGATTTAATTTATTGTAGAGATATATAATAAATTATCGAATATTAAATTTAATGAAGGGTGTTAAACTTAATAGTGGGATTTTGTATAACAAATTTTAAAGGGTGAAGATAAGGACCGAATGAGTGGGTCTGGGGATTGTATTTGGGTGATATTACTTAAATGAAAAATAATTAATGTGAGATTAATTAAGTTACAAGTTGGGATATAGACTTGGGTATTTAGGGCCAGACTTGGGATATAGACTTGGGTATTTAGGGATATATATATATATATACCCGAACTTTATATGAGATAAATTGAAATGTTTAAGAATGTGGAAATAAATTACAACTGTGATTCTTTAACGCATAATAGATGTTTATGCCATTTATGTGAAACTTAACAGACTGGGATATTATGAGTATTGGTATTTAAATTTAGTCGGTACACTCAATCATCTAATTATCGACAAATTCATTAATATTAATTTGGCACGGTGTCATAATTATTACTTGGGATGTATTGGGATGCGAATAATATCACACTTAGATGAGGGGTGAGGTGTTAAACGCATGCGAGTGACAAAGGGGATTATTTATTTTTCATCAACTGTATTATTGTATCTTAAATTAATTAAGTTAATTCTTGTACACCTCGAGCTCTAACCCAAATTTAAATGTCCCCCCTCCGCGGTTGTTTCTAGATAGGGATAGAAGGACTGTTATTGTACCAGCCTTGCGATCTCTCATGCTTAGCAGCTTTTCTGATTATTGAATCTAGCTTAGGTGCCATTCCAGTCATAGTTATTCATTTGAGACATTTCTATGGGCACAAGCTCGAGATTTATTTATTTACTGTGACAACCCGCTATCCGGAATAAAGGGTGGCCAGCCCTATACCCCGATAAAATAGGAAATCATTGATAAATATCATTCTCAGCATCACAACAAAGCAAAGTATAAGGAATAACCACTCTATATTCCAGAAAACGGGTTATCAAAAACTTTGATTTGAAATAAAAAGAAAAACATTTTCAACAACCCATAATAGAAATAGAGGGTGGAAACCCCCCCACAAGCGCATATAAGAAATCCCGAAAGATACAAAGGACCGAAGGAAACGTCGGTCAATACCATCCATACAACATACATATAGTACCAAGTGTTACATAATAAATTCATTATACAATTACAACTGTTTGGGCAACAAGCCCGAATGAACTGAACATAACTAGAAACATAAACAGAGGCGTCTACACAAAATCCCGTGAAACCCGCACAGTGTCACGGCTCCTCAAAACATGCGGAAGGGAAAGGTCATTACTGGCGACCGTGCGGCGGAACACCTGAACGGATCATATACATATAGAGATACAACAAGAAAAGAAAACCGGTCAGGGCCGGGTATATGTGATCAATAGATAAATGACAGGTATGACAATGATGCACAATTAAGCAAGGATAGTAGTCTAGCATGGTAGCCTCATATAAGGAACTAAAACTGATAAAGGACTGTATAGAGTGAGATTCATAATAAAACAGAATTAAAAGTGCTTATGAGCCTTTATCATCTTTCATCATATTTCAATTTCAATCTTCATTTCCATTCCTTATCAGGAATATAATTATCATCATGTGCTCTTTATGGCACAAATCTCAATAGCATGCTCTTTGCGGCATAAAATTGCTCTTTATGGCATTAATGTTCCATCGAGTCCAACTCGATAATTAGAATAGTCATAAATATAAATATAACGCTTCTAAGACCGCCCGTCCGGGTTTCCCCACTGTGCGCGTCCCTAAATAACCATCATCTTCCAGGGCCTAACATAAGACAACCTGGGATCCTATCGAAAACGTCGGGAAGCGGCCATATGCCTGTGGGGTAGTCAAGACCACACCCAGAATCTCCTACCCATCGCAGAAAAATAAAACAAGCGCTCATATGGCCTAGGACTATATCCACCCTGCATTCATTAGCCAGGGGGCTTCACCTATCGCACGGACTTCCCTTAAGATGGTATTTAGAGAGGTGTGTAACATCCATTTTATTTATTTCCATTACATGATTAAGTAAATTATCATTTACCTTATCAATGTTCCCATTTTAAACAAGTGTATTAGTTAAATCGAGACTATATGAAATTCGTACCGACATAGCATCCTCAAAAGGAATTCAGACTCCAAAGTTATCCCCAAGGCCTCTTTTAGGCTTTACTATAAACCATCAAGTCAAATCTACTCGAGTTGAATTCTAAAGTCTCTAAAATTGACCTTAATATATTCTAGACCCTTATAAAACTACACGACGAAAGTAATGCCTAAGCATCACTTTAAATTCCCCTTCGAATGAATCCTAGATGAACCCTTTCGAGTCTAGGATGTCGACCAAACTCAACTAATACTCTAAACCCTATGTTTACTTCATTTAAGAAGGTCCCTAATCACTAATCCTAAAGAAAAGGGGGTCAAAAATGAAAAAGAAAAATTTTAAAAGTGCAGGGCTACCGAATCGATTCGCCCCCTTGGCCGAATCGATTCGCTCAGGGGGCCGAATCGATTCGGACCGAAAATTTGGGTTTCTGCATAACTTCCGAATCGATTCGGACAAATTTCGAATCGATTCGGTTCACTAGACCTGGGCACTGGACTTGACCGAATTGATTCGCCCAGGGGGCCGAATCGATTCGGGCCTGCGATTTTGCCAAGAAATGGCTATGGAGTCTTGGACTCCATTTTCTACCCCAACTCAATTTTCTTCCAACCAAACTTATATACCAACACTAAAATAACATCAATGATACTATTGATCATCTAAAACCTCATGAATCATCTTTGAGTGAATCAAAACCCAAACTATACATAAGAAACCCTAGGTTTGCTAAACTAAAATCAATACACCATTATCACAACCAATCATCTATCTCAAGACACAAATAGCAAGTAAAAACTTGCCTTGATTCAGCAAATATGCAGATTCCTTGGTGTAGTAGCAATCTCTCTCAATCTCCAAAGCTTTCTCTCTACTCTTCTCTTTTCTCTCTTAGGTTTAGGAAGGGATTATGGGGAAATTAGAAGACTTAATAGGATTAAGTCATGACTTAAGGTAAATGCCCCACTTAATTAACCAAAAGTGCGATAAAATAATACGCAATAGCATAATTAAGGCACAACTAGTCAAAAATGCCCAAAACTACAAAATACAATATGGTACATTATTTGACTATTTCGCACATTCCGGAATCAACTGCAACCTCCAAATTATCATTTGGACATTTTAAAATTCAATTTAGGTTCCGGTCTCATAATTAAGCCAAATATCATTTTTAAATACAGATGATATTAATAAGCATGACATAGCAATATTTCCCATGATTATGATATGTATGCAACCTCATGATAAATATCAACTTTTCTACATTGAATTAACATTCAAATCATAATCCAACACTGGTCTCTAATTACTATACTAAGTAATTATTATAAAATACGGTCTCATAAGCAAGGGTTATTACATACTCCCCCCCTTATGAGGGAATTTTGCCCCCAAAATTCAGGCGTACCTCATGAGAAAAGATGTGGATATTTCTCCCGCATCTCCTCCTCGCGCTACCAAGTTGATTCGCTTGCATGATGATGACTCCAATGAACTCTCATTAGAGGCACCACCCGAGATCTTAGCTTCCGCTCCCCAAACTCAAGGATAGCAATCGGTTGTTCTTCATAAGAGACATCGGGCTGCAAATCGATATCTTCGAAAGGAATGTGCCAAAAGGCACCCTCACACCTTCTGTACTTCTTCAAAGAGGAGACGTGAAATACATCATGGATTTGTTGTAAAGGTTCCGGCAAGGCAAGTTGGTATGCCACGGGACCAACCTTTGCAATTACCGGGAAAGGTCCAACAAAGCTCGGTGCAAGCTTTCCTTTCTTCCCAAAACGTTTTATGCCCTTCATCGGGGACACTCGCACCAACACTTGGTCTCCAACCTCCAATTCCATATGTCTCCTACCCGCATCGGCGTAGCTCTTTTGTCAATCTTGGGCTATCCGTATACGATTTCGAATAAGCTTAATCTTCGAAGAAGTATCTTGGATCATCTCAGGTCCAAGGAACTTATTATCACCCACTTCCAACCAACAAGCGGGCGATCTACAAGGCCTGCCATACAGAGCTTCATAGGGTGCCATTCCAATGGTAAATTGGTATGAGTTGTTATAAGCAAACTCAACCAACGGAAGGTATTGTTCCCAACTGCCTTTAAAGTCGAGTATGCACATGCGAAGCATATCCTCCAACATCTGGTTTACCCTTTCGGTCTGACCGTCCGTTTGAGGATGATAGGAAGAGCTTAACTTCAACTCGGTCCCCATAGCTCCCTGGAAACTCTGCCAAAAGTGGGACACAAATATTTTATCTCGATCGGAGATAATATTCAAAGGTACCCCGTGGAGTCTGACGATCTCCTCAATAAACAACTGGGCATAACGAGCGGTATCATAATCAGTGCGTACGGGCAAGAAGTGTGCCGACTTAGTCAAACGGTCGATAATCACCCAAATTGAGTCGTGACCCTTTTGCGATCTAGGCAAGCCCGTAACAAAGTCCATCGAAATGCTCTCCCATTTCCACACGGGAATCTCGAGCGGTTGTAACAAACCTGTCGGTCGCTGGTGGTCAATCTTAACCAACTGACAAGTAGTGCATTTAGCCACAAACTCGGAGATATCCCTCTTCATACCCGCCCACCAATACAAACGGCGCATATCTTGGTACATCTTGTCCCCTCCTGGATGCACCGTGAACTTGGACCCGTGGGATTCCGCCATAACTGCACGTCTCAAATCCCCATCGTCGGGAACCACAAGTCTTCCATGGAAGCGTAGTCCACCCTCAGAACCAATTGAGTACGACTCCGCTCCCTCAGACAACAACTGGCATGTATGGTCTTGACAAACTTTATCTCTTTTCTGAGCTTCCACAATCTTTGCTATAATCGTGGGAGTAACCGTCATCACGGAAAGGAATGCTCTCACCCCTGCATCCTCCAGGCTGAGTTCCTTCCACTTAGCTTTCCACACTTCAGCTAAGTCTCCATCAGGCTTTCTACTCAAGGCATCTGCTACCACGTTCGCCTTCCCGGGGTGATAATGAATATCAAATTGGTAGTCTTTCACAAACTCCAACCAACGACGCTGGCGCATATTCAAATCCTTTTGGGAGAATAAGTATTGTAGCGATTTGTGGTCGGTGAACAGACTAAACTTTTCCCCTAAGAGATAATGCCTCCGTATCTTTAAGGCAAATACAACAGCGGCGAATTCCAAGTTATGTACCGGATAGTTCCTCTCGTGAGGCTTTAACTTACGAGAAGCGTACGCAATGGGTTGTCTCTCTTGTTGAAGAACACCTCCTAACCCCAGAAGAGATGCATCGGTGAAAACGAGATATTCCAATCCCGGCTTTGGCAATGCCAGGACTGGAGCGGAAGTCAGTCTATCCTTGAGCTCATCGAAAGCCGCTTAACATGAACTGTCCCAAACAAATCTTACTCCTTTTCGGGTCAAATTCGTCAATGGGCTAGCAACCTTAGAAAAGCCCTTAATGAATCGACGGTAATAACCCGCTAAGCCCAGAAAACTACGAACTTTAGTGGGCGTCGTGGGCTGGCCCCACTCCTTCACCACGATCACCTTACTTGGATCCACAGACACGCCTCGGGACGACACCACATGCCCCAAAAATTGAACTTCCTTCAACCAGAAGCCACAATTCTCAAACTTTGCATACAATTGATGATCCCTCAATCTCTGCAGGACCAACCGCAAGTGAGCAGCGTGATCCGACTCCGTCTGAGAATAGACTAGGATGTCATCGATAAAGACAATGACAAACTGGTCAAGGAAATCCCGGAATACCCTATTCATGAGGTCCATAAACACTGCAGGGGCATTGGTTAGCCCAAAGGGCATAACCAAGAACTCATAAGATCCATAACGGGTCAGAAAGGCCGTCTTGGATACATCCTGCTCTCGTATCCTCAATTGGTGATACCCGGTCCTCAGGTCGATCTTGGAGAAGTAGGAAGCTCCCCTAAGTTGATCAAACAAATCGTCGATGCGAGGTAAAGGGTATTTATTCCGGATGGTGACTTTATTCAACTCTCTATAGTCCACGCATAATCAGAGAGAACCGTCTCTCTTTTTCACAAACATTACTGGAGCGCCCCACGGTGAGGTACTACGCCTAATGAAGCCCTGCTCCAGTAGCTTCTGAATCTGATCTCTCAGCTCCCTCATCTCCACAGGAGCCATTCGATAAGGAGCTTTGGCGATCGATCGAGTTCCCGGCATTAAGTCAATCACAAACTCTATTTCCCGACTGGGAGGTAATCCCGGTATCTCCCGAAAAACATCTTCAAAATCTCTAACAATTGGAAGAGAATTTAGGGGAACCATGATATCTCTAGATGCATCTTCCGCAATACAATATAGGTAAGCACTCGTGCTCCCTTCCATACAAGGCATAACTACCAGGAACATCTCTTGTCCCGGAACCGCAAAAACTATACTCTTCCCGTAACAATTCACTATAGCACGGTACTTCACTAGCCAATCCATACCCAAAATTACATCGTACCCGACCATATCAAGGACGAGTAAGTCGGCCTCAAAACACAAGTCACCAAGATTAATTCCTACGTTTTTACATACGAAGAAAATCAATGAGCCATCGCCCATAGAGGATTCGACACTAGTGAAAGTACTTTCAGCAGATTTTATCAAACCTGTAGTCTGAGCAAAACTTCTAGAAATAAAGGAGTGTGTGGCGCCCGTATCAAATAAAATTTGACCCATGTGCCCATGGATGAGAAACTTACCCTCGATTGCTGGTGGTGCCGGAGGAAGCAAAGCCTCCTGGATATGGTAAACCCTTCCGTACTGCAATTGCCCCTGTTGAGGAGGAGCAACCGGATTTGGCGCTTGGGGCGAAAACTGAACGTAGGGCTGCTATGGGGCCCTAGGAAGATGCCCTCCAACCAACTGAGGACACGCCCTTTTATAGTGGCCCAGCTCCCCACACTGGAAAAATTTATTTGTCGTGTTATCCTGATTCCTGCCTTGGTTATTCCGGAATTGCCCCGCACCTCGGCCCTGTTGGCCCCTACCTCCATTTCCACCTCTACCTCCCTGCGGTTGCTGACCACCTTGACCTTGCCTGTTATTATTGTTGCCACCAGCATTAAACCCGCCGGACCGTTGACGCTTTGACGAATCCCCCTGCTGGGGATCCCTCTCAACCTGCTTGTTCCCCGAGGATTGGGATGAAGAAGATGTTCCCCCTCCGCTCCCAACGCCTCCCTGCCTCCCCGCTTGTCCCACAGTAACAACCTTCTTCTTGTTTAGCAAAAACAATCTGTGCTCCTGACAGTGAAGCAAAGCGGCATTCATCACATCACCAAAAGTCACCAGAGATGGATTTCCCAGCAAATGTTGTTTTATTCGCCAATGCAAACCTCCCACAAACTTGGAGATCCTCTTCGATTCTGGAGTTACCTCATCCGGTATAAAACTGGCTAACCGGGTAAACTCTTCCTCGTACTCGGCCACCGACCTCTCCCCTTGTACCAAATCCTGAAGCTTCCTCTGCATTTCCCTCTGAACTGCGGGAGGAAAATACTTTCCATCAAACAAGATCCAGAAATTTGTAATGGACATAGTATCCCTTTGTTCGGGCGTCGTCATTGACTCCCACCAATGTAAGGCCGGTCCGACCAGCTTGAAAGTAACGAGAATTTTCTTCTTCACCTCACTACATTCCACCATCCTAAGATGGCGCTGCATGTCTCTCTTCCACTGGTTCGCCTTGATAACATCCGAACCTCCTTCGAATTCCGGGGGATGCCCTTTAAGGAAAGACTCCCTTACCCGTTCCCACTGAGAAGGTCCCGTAGGAACTTGTGCTTCTTGTCCCCTTACTTGGGCTTGTGGCATTTGTTGGGCCACTGCAGTCATCGTGGCGTTGACAGCTTGGGCCACAATATTTGCCACTTCAGCGGCACTGATATTCCCCTGCTGCGGTGGAGGACCAAACTCATCCTCAACAACCCTATTACATCTAGCGGGACGTCCTCTCTTCGGCGGCATCTGAGATCAAGACGAGATAGAGTTAAAACATAATATAAGACAATCTATTTAGCAGAAGATCGCATACATAGGCAGCAAAACAATCCTAACATTAAGTTCTACATCAAAGAACGCTACGGTAGAACGTGACAAGTCCGCATAGATCCTAAAGACTCTAGAACCTGATGCTCTGATACCATCTGTGACAACCCGCTATCCGGAATAAAGGGTGGCCAACCCTATACCCCGATAAAATCGGAAATCATTGATAAATATCATTCTCAACATCACAACAAAGCAAAGTATAAGGAATAACCACTCTATATTCCAGAAAACGGGTTATCAAAAACTTTGATTTGAAATAAAAAGAAAAACATTTTCAACAACCCATAATAGAAATAGAGGATGGAAACCCCCCACAAGCGCATATAAGAAATCCCGAAAGATACAAAGGACCGAAGGAAACGTCGGTCAATACCATCCATACAACATACATATAGTACCAAGTGTTACATAATAAATTCATTATACAATTACAACTGTTTGGGCAATAAGCCCGAATGAACTGAACATAACTAGAAACATAAACAGAGGCGTCTACACAAAATCCCGTGAAACCCGCACAGTGTCACGGCTCCTCAAAACATGCGGAAGGGAAAGGTCATTACTGGCGACCGTGCGGCGGAACACCTGAACGGATAATATACATATAGAGATACAACAAGAAAAGAAAACCGGTCAGGGCCGGGTATATGTGATCAATAGATAAATGACAGGTATGACAATGATGCACAATTAAGCAAGGATAATAGTCTAGCATGGTAGCCTCATATAAGGAACTAAAACTGATAAAGGACTGTATAGAGTGAGATTCATAATACAAAAAAATTAAAAGTGCTTATGAGCCTTTATCATCTTTCATCATATTTCAATTTCAATCTTCATTTCCATTCCTTATCAGGAATATAATTATCATCATGTACTCTTTATGGCACAAATCTCAATAGCATGCTCTTTGCGGCATAAAATTGCTCTTTATGGCATTAATGTTCCATCGAGTCCAACTCGATAATTAGAATAGTCATAAATATAAATATAACGCTTCTAAGACCGCCCGTCCGGGTTTCCCCACTGTGCGCGCCCCTAAATAACCATCATCTTCCAGGGCCTAACATAAGACAACCTGGGATCCTATCGAAAACGTCGGGAAGCGGCCATATGCCTGCGGGGTAGTCAAGACCACACCCAGAATCTCCTACCCATCGCAGAAAAATAAAACAAGCGCTCATATGGCCTAGGACTATATCCACCCTGCATTCATTAGCCAGGGGGCTTCACCTATCGCACGAACTTCCCTTAAGATGGTATTTAGAGAGGTGTGTAACATCCATTTTATTTATTTCCATTACATGATTAAGTAAATTATCATTTACCTTATCAATGTTCCCATTTTAAACAAGTGTATTAGTTAAATCGAGACTATATGAAATTCGTACCGACATAGCATCCTCAAAAGGAATTCAGACTCCAAAGTTATCCCCAAGGCCTCTTTTAGGCTTTACTATAAACCATCAAGTCAAATCTCCTCGAGTTGAATTCTAAAGTCTCTAAAATTGACCTTAATATATTGTAGACCCTTATAAAACTACACGACGAAAGTAATGCCTAAGCATCACTTTAAATTCCCCTTCGAATGAATCCTAGATGAACCCTTTCGAGTCTAGGATGTCGACCAAACTCAACTAATACTCTAAACCCTATGTTTACTTCATTTAAGAAGGTCCCTAATCACTAATCCTAAAGAAAAGGGGGTCAAAAATGAAAAAGAAAAATTTTAAAAGTGCAGGGCTACCGAATCGATTCGCCCCCTTGGCCGAATCGATTCGGCCAGAAAAATTGAGATTCTGCATAATAGCCGAATCGATTCGCTCAGGGGGCCGAATCGATTCGGACCGAAAATTTAGGTTTCTGCATAACTGCCGAATCGATTCGGACAAATTTCGAATCGATTCGGTTCACTAGACCTGGGCACTGGACTTGACCGAATCGATTTGCCCAGGGGGCCGAATTGATTCGGGCCTGCGATTTTGCCAAGAAATGGCTATGGAGTCTTGGACTCCATTTTCTACCCCAACTCAATTTTCTTCCAACCAAACTTATATACCAACACTAAAATAACATCAATGATACTATTGATCATCTAAAACCTCATGAATCATCTTTGAGTGAATCAAAACCCAAACTATACATAAGAAACCCTAGGTTTGCTAAACTAAAATCAATACACCATTATCACAACCAATCATCTATCTCAAGACACAAATAGCAAGTAAAAACTTGCCTTGATTCAGCAAATATGCAGATTCCTTGGTGTAGTAGCAATCTCTCTCAATCTCCAAAGCTTTCTCTCTACTCTTTTATTTTCTCTCTTAGGTTTAGGAAGGGATTTTGGGGAAATTAGAAGACTTAATAGGCTTAAGTCATGACTTAAGGTAAATGCCCCACTTAATTAACCAAAAGTGCGATAAAATAATACGCAATAGCATAATTAAGGCACAACCAGTCAAAAATGCCCAAAACTACAAAATACAATATGGTACATTATTTGACTATTTCGCACATTCCGGAATCAACTGCAACCTCCAAATTATCATTTGGACATTTTAAAATTCAATTTAGGTTCCGGTCTCATAATTAAGCCAAATATCATTTTTAAATACATATGATATTAATAAGCATGACATAGCAATATTTCCCATGATTATGATATGTATGCAACCTCATGATAAATATCAACTTTTCTACATTGAATTAACATTCAAATCATAATCCAACACTGGTCTCTAATTACTATACTAAGTAATTATTATAAAATACGGTCTCATAAGCGAGGGTTATTACATTTACCTTATGTTGGGTTGTGGTACTTACTTTTATTTGAGACTTATCATGCACTTTAGATTGTTTTGGTTTTATATACTTATTGTGAAAATGTTGATTTAAAAAAATCATGGGCCTTTAATATTGAATTTATTTTACGTTGGTGCTGAGAATGGTATTAATTGATTGACAAGCCTCATCTTCGTCGTATCGTGCCTGGCCAGCCTTTAGGTGAGAAAATTGGGGTTGTTACATATATTGGAACAATTTTTTAAAATATAAAAATAATTCATTTTGAACTGATTTTTATTTGGGGGGTTCTATGAAATGTTTAAATACCACAAAAAATTAAATTAAATTTATTTAATATTCAAAAAAATTGGTTCGCATACTTGGTCTTAAAAATTGACATATATTTGACCTTGTTTAAAATAGAAAATTCATTTTGAGTTGATTTTGTATTTGTAGGTTTGTTGAAATGTTTAAATATCGAATAAAAAAAATCAGATCAAAATAATTTTTTTACTATTTCTACAAAAGGTCCGTTTCTTTGGTCCTCTCTTTGAGGTATGTTAGAGATCCTCTTTGTATATATATGGTTCAAAGCAAACTTTTTAAGAACTTGGAAAAAGAAAGGACAAGGTGCCAATGAGCACCTCATAAAATTAAAGTACCCATGCATAACCCTTATTTTATATTAAATAGCATTAGATATATATTTTTTACTTCTTAGGTTGCTTTTGATAGTTTCTTTTCTTTATTTTTTCTTTTTGGTAGGAATTTATGATATTTTCTTCATGTGACATAAATTGACCAATTAATACCAATAAATTGTCTCTCAAATGATTCCACGTTATATATATATATATATATATATATATATATATATATATATATATATATATATATATATATATATATATATATAGGGTTATTAACACTTTACCACCCTGAAGTTTAGTGATTTTTGCACTTTAAACCCCAATATATCAAAACTGACATATAAAACCCCAAAGTTTTCACATTACTGCAACTTAAACCCTATCGTTAAATTGACTAACCAAAATAGTAAAAAATGAGGGTAAATGCCTCAAAATATTATTTTCCGTCATATTTTACGGTTTTAAGTGCCAGTCTTGATATACTGGGGTTTGAAATACAAAAGTGACTAAACTTTAGGGTAGTTAAGTGCCAATAACCCTTTTTATCAACTATATTAATTATTTAAATTTATTATAAAAAATCATTTATAACTCTTAATTTTGTACTTTTAATTATGTGATATTTATAATATATGCAATATATGTTCAATCGTTTATTTTATTGGTCAAGACATACACTTGCAAATTAAAACCTCAATTCAATGTTAATTGCAGAAAAATTGCAACTAAAGTATTTCAAGGGATATACTTAAATCAAATCCAAAAGAACATGAATGCAAATTAAAACCAATATCACCGTCAAATCCAAAAAGCCCTCGCAAATTTAGTATCATCATTTATAAAGTAAAAAAAATTAAAAGGGAGAGTTGGACACTATCTTCGTCAATTTTGGTTGCAAAATTAAGTTTTTTACTATTTTAAAAAATGTGTTTGTTTTTTTAGGTACATTAATAAATGCCCGCACTTGAATAACTCTCTCTTTATATATAGACGAGCTAAATCCCAAACAAATAAGGAGAGATAAATATAAAGATATATTATATTAAAGTTAGCTGAAATAAGAAAGGGTTACAAAGGTTTTTGGGTCAAGTTAATTTCCTTTGTAGATTCATATCTAACGCAACAAGAAAAACTAAAATATTTTCTCCTTTCTTGAAGATAAAAGACCAAGAGGGGTTGCATTGGAAAGAATAGCATGGTCAGACTCTACAAGAATTCAAGAGTAGGGGTGTTCATCGGTTCGAAACCGACCTATTTTAGTAAACTGAGTCCAAACCAATTATAATCAATTTCCAACATTTCTAATCAAATCCAAACCGATTTACATTTCAAATCCAATCCCATCCAATCCATGATTGGATTGGATTGGTATTTTTGTTGGTTTTGACTAGCCAAATTATTCATAATTAATTGTTTAGATCGAATCGGATAGGATCCCATCCAATCCAATCCTAAAAAAATATCAAATCCAATCCAATCCAAACCAATAATAAAAATTGTCCAATCCAATATTAATTTACACTAACAATAGGATGCCATAAAATTATCCAATCCAATGAAATTCAATCCAATCCAATCCAAAAGTGTTATAAACTCCAAATTCTAAATAACAGTAGCATGCCATATAAGCTTCACATCAAACCATCCATCCAAAAAAAATCACCATTGAATGGTCATTTTGACCCCAAAAAGCAACAACAACAAAAATAGAGCAGAGTAGTAAGAAAAGTATTTAATTGCCTTACCCAACAAGAAGATGAAGATGAAGATGAGTGTCACGTGAGTACCCTTTGAGAAAGATTAGTAGGCATCAACCAACACTAAAAATTATACAACACATAAGAAGAAATTATTTATAATCAACTAACACAAAAAAATACACAATAGATATGCAAAAATCAAAGCATAACCTGTAAATCGAAATTAAATAACAACTAAATCCTAGAAGCTATAAAGCCAAAAAAATAGCTAGAAACTAGAAATATGCATATGCATATATGTATATATCTACAAACGATTAAATCTCTCTCTCTCTCTCTCTCTCTCTCTCTCTCTACACACACACACACACACACACACACACACTCACACATATATATATCAAAAAAATAATAGTTTGGAGGAGAGAGTGAGACGATCGACTATAGGTAAAAATATACATCTGTATATATGTAAAAAACATATGATACATGTATATATAATATATGTAACAAAAATGTATACCTACTGTTGTCGTGTGTTGAACTGGAGCAAAAAGAGAGACATATACCTGTTGTGTGGGCGGGAGTAGAGGCAAAGGGGGTCGGGTGGGTTTGGAGGAAAAGAGTGTAATACCTCGTATTTTTCACGTACTAAAATTTAATTAATTCAATAATTAATTCCTTTTATCTTAAATTACATGAGTGACGTGATTTAATTGAATTAAATAATAATGTGTTTATTAAACATTAACTGAGAGAGAGAGAGATAATGATTAATATTATGAGTTAAATATACTAAGTGAATAGTAAATAATTGACAGTTATTATTTTACTTCATAGCGAGTGATATTGGCGTATTTGGATTTATCTCAACCGAGAGTCGCATGTAGACTAAATTAAGGTCGAGGTAGAATATATATTTTAAGTGACTCATATTATGATTTAGAGGTCACAGATGATTCCAAAAGGGTCGAAATAGTCAGAATAGTATACCTGGAGGTATTGATTGGGTCTCGAGGCATTTTAGAACTAAACTGACACCGTATCGGGTCATTTCTGTCATTTGGTAGCCTAGGGTTAATAGAGCTACGAGTTTACAAGTCTTATATCAGTTGGTAAAGGTTAGAGGCTAGGGATAGAAAGATAGAAAACCTAGAGAGGCCTTTAAAGAAGGAGGAGAATACATTCCTGAAGCTTAAGAGATAGTTCTTAAAGGATTAGAGGCACCATTAGCATCCTTGGAGTGTGGATTGGAAGAGAAGACTATCAAATCCAACACAAAATCATGAAATCAGACCACATAAACCAAGGCAAGTGTTTATTGCAATTTTCCTTGAAGTTATAATACCCATGTAAGAGTAGGGTTTATACATCTTGATATTTATGACCAAAACTTAAAGTTTAATGATTTAAATCCATGATATGGGTAGGATTTCATGTAGAGTGAGTCCGTGTATGTAGAGGTTACGAACCCAGAAGATATAGGATGATTTAGATGTGATAAATCGGGAGATTTTGATAAGAACTCATAAAGAACAAAAAAATCTAGGGTTTTTGATGAAAACTTGAATTGATCTGTTCTTGGGTTGGAAATATGAGGTTTTGATGTTTTAATTACATTTAGAAATCATCCGAATACGTATATCTAATGTTTGGGAATATTGGATGATAGTTTCATAAAGATTTATGAAGAAATACATGATAAAAATGGTGAAACATGCACTTGCGTAGATTAGGAAGATGAACTTCAGAATTTCGAGTCGATTAGGCCTAGAGGCGAATCGATTTGGATAGAAAATCGATTCAACCTCTCGGGCAAATCGATTCGGTTTCCCAGAAAAGATGAAATTCCCCCTTTTTAAGTTTAGAACTTCTTAATTATTATCGTGAAGACTTTTGGGACATTGTTAAAATATAATGAAGGACTTATTATATTATAGTAGGCCTATGACGGGATTAGGACTTAGTCTTATTGAGAGAAGTAAGACTAAGTTAAATGGACTTAATTTGTGACGTAATTAATTCGGGAGAATGGGAATGATTTACGAAAATTCCGAGTGAACTTGCTTTGTAGGGCAGTAGTGTATGATTGAGTTAACTATTGAATTTATATAAGGGGTAACTAGGACCCTTAGATTTGAGAATGATACTCGGATTTATGCGATAGTGACAAAAATAATAATAGAATCAGTAGGGCGAGTATTCGACTGATGTATGCTATATACGAATGATAATGATTAGGTTGTGAGAATACCTACTGAATATGTATATATAGGTTGTGTGTATACCTATTATGTGATTGATGTTATGTGTTAGCAACGCGGTCTGCTATCACGAAGGTTCTCGTGCAGTGGGCAATCCCACCTTGACGATGCCATTAAGGTATGGATGAGTGCCCTGATTAAGTACGAAACGTAGCGCGTGTAAAGACGCTAATCGTTGTTTTCGTTTCGCCAACTCAATACAAAAACCTAAATTACTACTACACTTGCGAGGCAAACACATTGGTAAGTCAGGTATCGAAAATACACATAGACGAGTTGCTAGAATTTATAAGATTTAATATTCCGAAATAAAAGTGTAAAAGATGATTAGAAACTAAAAAGGAAAAGATGCATAAAAGGGAAAGATTAATCTAAGCGAGTGTATTGAAACTAGATTAACAAAGCGAGTAAAACTATAGGTTGTGTCAAATATCCCTCACCTGAGTTAATTAGTATAAAGTGGTTACATGGGTCGACGAGTTATTAAGAACGCGTCTCGTTTCGACAGTTAAGTAAACCAAGGGTTGTCATGCCCTAAATCATCATAAAAGCCTAATAAGATTTTGGCATCAACAAATATCCCAAAAATTACGCGCGAAAGGTCGTAAGCATGGGACATACATGATATACCCCGTCAAATCTCCTAGGCATAATAACTAGGGCAACGCACCCGAAATAGACCCGTAAACACCATCACCAAAGCAAAGCAGCGCGTCAACCCGAGTGAGTTCCATTCAAACATAACCTAATTTAAATTACCTAGAAACCATGTTAAAAATGCGGTAAATGGAAAGAGATAAATAAATGCGGTAAATCTATACTAGAAAGCGTGTAAATCAAAGCATGTAAACCTAAATTAGAAAGCTTGTAAATTAACTAGAAAGCAAGAAATGAAGAAATGCAAACTATATTAATGGAGAGGATGATGAATAGTAAACATTCAAGCCCAAAAGTGTGTCAATCCAAGAAGAAATGAAGAAGAACTAAGCAAATCACCCAAACCCTAAGATATTCTATCTTATAAAACTCTCTAAAAATGTTCACCCTTGAATATTACAACAAAATTGGTATATATACCAAGTTAGAATAAAAGAAAAGAAGAAAGAAAATGAAAAGAAAATATCTGCAGGAAAAAATAGGGGATCGATCGATCGACCCCGATGGTCGATCGATCGACTGTTAAAATCGTGGCAAAATAAAGAAGGGTCGATCGATCGACCCCTAGGCTCGATCGATCGATCAAGCAGGTCAGTATGCAGAATCCCATATTTTGGCATGTAATTCTTCTCTGCTCAAATAGCCGTAACTTTGTCATATAGACTCGGAATTGTGCATCGTTTACATCCACGTAAAGCTAGCGAGGAGAGATACAACTTTCGTGTAGATGTCGGGCTAGGTGCCCAAGCTGTGAAATGACCAGATTGCCCTTGAACGTGCAATTGTGTACAGAAATTGCGCGGAATGCGTTCGAATCCCATTCTTAGTACCTAAATACCTACAAAAGCCCAATTATACCTCATATAGCATGTTAACAATATAAACCGAGGTTGTTTGGTTAACGGGCTAAAATATAGAGATTAAGGCACCCGAGGAGACTAAAATGCGTAGGTTCGACGGATGAAATACGCAATATTTGCGTATTATCATGCCCCACGACATAGAACTTAGGGAGGACCATTATTTGAGTGAATATAATGGTACCCACATGTCTTTCGGCTACGTTAGGTATGTGCGTCATCCACAGATTAGAACTATGTTCGCCTCCATTGCTTGTAATTTGATTTTGGATTCTAAGAGACCTGCCAAACCAATAGCCCTTCTTTTATACGAGAGGTACATGGACTGATAGTAGAGTATAACTAATTCACGATGGTTATTCTGAGAGACGTTGTAATTATATATTAGTGAGATAAACATATATCTGTTTGAATATTCTACTTATGTGTGTCAGTAGCTAGCTAAGGAGTATATTTCTAAAGAAATGAATTAAGTAGTGAAACTTAATTAATTGTTTAAATGAGAACATAAGTGAAGTGTTAATTTTAACCCTCATAGCATACGAGAAGTGTTAACTATTCAAATAGCGTGTTGTATAGGCGGTACGGGGGTTTAGGTGTATGGATCGTCAGTTAGATACTTACGTCTAGTTAACTTGGGTAGTACATCTAGGTGGGCTAAGTAGAGAACGTCAGGCATGCACTATAGTTGAGGGGTGAGGAAACTCAAGAGAGTGTACGTGAACCTAACATGTGTAACTAATAACTGATTTTTGAATTGTGATCAATACTTGCTAAATGTTTTCAAAATGTTTTGGGTTCTAACCATTATTATAAATATTTTCAAAACCTTTTAGTTATCCAGCCACAGGACGCCAGACTTGATTATCTATTCTAGTGACGTGTAACTGTAGCACTGTGGAGGCTTACAAGATTTTTTTAGACGCATCCATCATTTCATTCCTACTGTAGGATCTCTTAACAGTATTTCATTTTGGGTGTGTTGCCCTTAGTACTTATTTAGTTATTAAATTTAGATTTTTATCCTGATTTATTATTGTTGTATTATTATTTCTATTTGGGATTTTAGTCGAAGGTTTATTCGGCAAGACTTTTATTCACTTATATCATGTGTAGGTTTGGATTATATTATTGTGTGAGTGGTTTAAATTTAGTTTTTCGCACTTTATTATCTGTTTAATGCAAGATAAAATTTGGCATCGACTTAATTAACTAATAGGTGATTAGTAATTAATATGTTTTCGACAGTGATGTTAAGAATGAACCAAATGAGAAACATCTTTTAATCTAATAAATGACTGATAACCCGGTATTTAATTAGGAGGGGTGTCACATATGGTATCAGAATGTCAGGTTCTAGTGTCCATAGGATCTGTATGGCTTACTACGATTTCAGTGTATCGTTCTTTTGATATAAAGCTCTATTATTAGGACTATTACTTTTATCTTCACATGTTTGAAATAGCGTACTTCTGGTACTAATTTTTGTATTAAATGTGAACTCATACGACTCGTTTTAAATTTCAAATGTCACCCAGGAGAGAGAGAAAGGCTAAAGCAGCAGCCAGAGATGAGGTGAGAGTGTATCATCAGGAGCCAGAGGTACCTTAGCCACAACCACCATTGGGGATGGTGACGTCTGCACAAGTGTCCGAGATAGTTTCCCAGGCTATCAATGCAGTGATGACCGCCATGACCGTCAATTTTCCCCAAACTCAGTCACTGTCGCCAGTGACACCAGTGATTCAGGTCCAACTAGGTTCGTTGCCATGGCAAAATGTTAGTGAGGCTTTTCAGAAAGGCCACCCACCAGAGTTTTCGGGGAGCTCAGATGTGATAGTAACATGTCAGTGGAAAAAGGACTTTCATAGTCACATACGTATGGTTGAGTGCAGCAACACTCATAAGAAGATGCTTGCCACGTTCAGACTTGTGGGGCCCGCGTTGTAGTGGTGGGAGTCTGTTACCACCTTAGGGGAGAGAGATACGATGAAGATTGCAAGTTTAGGGTGAGGTTTGATTGCAAGTACATTCCGTCAGTGGTAGAGATCGAAATACAGAAGAAGTTCAGTGAGGTGACTCAGGGTGATCGCTCCGTGCGAGAGTATGAGGAGGAGTTAACCCGTTTGGCTAATTTTTTGCCAGACGAGGTGAGCAATGGGAAACGAAAGAAAGTAACATTATGGATAGATTATCTTGGAGGATCAGGAAGCACTTGATCGACATCCCCACATAGGTGATGTATATAGACGTCGTTAATACCGCATTATGACACTGCTAGGACCATCGCTTCGACATGAATGGAAGCAAGGGAGAAGGTGAGCCTAGCCAGTCGGGCAAGGAAAGTGGGGGTGGTGCCAGTGGAGCACCGCAACAGTAGGAAGGCAGAGAACTGGGGCAGGATTCCCGATAGGGGGATCAAGCTAAGAGGTTCAGGTCAGGAGGGTACCGACCAGAGGGCCAGGGATACAGACAGGGTCAATAGGGCCCTAATCAGTAGCAGTAGGTTCCTCAAGGCCGTCAGGGCTAAGGGAACAATGAAGGTGGACAATAGTGCTAGGGTTACCAATGACGGAATTCGGACAAGCCTCGACAGGGCCATAGGCAGAGAGAGTTTTTGGGGAAGTGCTTTATTTATGGATAGCATGGTCATAAGAAGAAAGATTGCCCATAATAGGGCGGGGCATAGCAGCGGGGTGCGCAGCAGGGGCAGCGGGCCCCGTTACCACCAACATCATCACCCTCAGGCCCACAGTAACAGCAAGGACAGATGCATTATGGGCGTGTGTATAACGTTTGGGATATACCCATGCCACCAGCACCTCAGGCGCTGCCAGAAGTCAGGGGTACATTTCCTATTCATGGGCATTGGGGTAGGATTCTTTTTTATATGGGGCATCACATTCCTTTATTTCCATTAGATTTACACGAGCTGTCGGTCTTTTAGAGAGAGTCGACACTCGCCTTATGTTTATAGAGTCACCGTTGGGTAGTGGGTCACTTATACACTCGGTATGTAGAGGAGTAGACATCATTATTGGGAGACTGAGCTTATCAACAAATCTTTTTGTATTGGATATGGAGTGATATAATGTTATTCTAGGTATGGATTGGTTGGCAGGTTACAGGGCGACGGTAGACTATTATGAGAGGGCCATAATACTCTCTATTCCAAGTCAGGAGATGTTCTTAGTGGCGATGCCTCTTCCCGAGGGATGGTCGTGCACGCACTTATACTACATTTAGGAGGAGACCTCATAGGAGGTAGTTATTCTGTTAGACATAATTCAAGTCGTGAGAGATTTCGAGGACGTATTCTAGGAGATACCCGAAATGCCAACCAACCGAGAAATCAAATTTGTTATCAACTTAGCATCGGGTATGAGACCGATTTCCCGAGTACCTTACCGTATGGCCCCTTCAGAGATGCGTGAGTTGAGAGAGAAGATTCAACATCTTTTGGGTTAGGATTTTATTCGGTGGAGTACGTCGTCGTGGAGTGCGTCGGTGTTATTTATGAAGAATAGGGATGGTTTGCTTTGTTTGTGCGTAGACTACAGGGAGCTGAACAAAGTCACAATACGAAATAAGTATTCATTGTCGAGGGATGATGAACTGTTTGACCAGTTGAGAGGGGCTGCGTACTTCTCCAATATTGATTTGAGGTCGAGATATCACCAGTTGTGGATATAATATGTGGACATTCCCAATACCACTTTTCTGTCATGGTACGGGTCTTATGAGTTTGGGGTGATGCCGTTTGGGCTCAGCAATGCGCCAGTAGTGTTCATGGATCTAATAAATAGGGTATTTATGGAGTTTTTGGACAAGTTCGTTATCGTATTCATAAACAACATTCCGATTTACTCTCGCACTGAGGAGGAGCACGTAGATCATTTACGTAGGGTTTTACAGACATTTCGGGACCATCAGTTGTATGCCAAATTCGAAAAGTGTGTATTTTGGTTGCGAGAAGTATAGTTCTTGGCCACATCGTGTCCGACCAGGGGTATTACTGTTGATTCGAGTAAGGTATCGGCGGTAAGGGAGTGGGGACAGACCACGGCATAGATAGAGATTCACAGCTTTCTAGGGTTAGCCGATTATTATTGACGTTTTATTAAGGGGTTCTCAAAGATCGCAGGCCCGTTGACGAATCTGACTCGCAAGGGGGTACCGTTTGTATGGAGTGATCACTGTTAGTTAGCCTTCTATGAGCTGATGGACAAATTGATATCATCACCTGCACTTGCATTGCCTAGAGGAGGAGTGAAGTATTGAGTTTATAATGATGCATCCTTGAAGGGACATGGGGGTTTATTGTAGCAGAAGGAGAGGGTTATAGCTTATGAGTCTCGAAAGCTTAATCCCCATGAGAAGAATTACCCCACACACGACCTTGAGTTGACTGTAGTTGTGTTTACTTTTAGGATATGGAGACACTATCTTCTGGGGGAGCAATTTACATTATTCACGGATCATAAGTCACTTTAGTATCTCTTCACACAGAAGGATCTAAACATGAGGCAGAGGCGGTGACTAGAATTCGTGAAGGACTACCAGTTTGAGATATAGTATCACCTTAAGAAGGTTAACATGGTGGCAAAAACGTTGAGCCGGAGACCCATTGGGGAGTTGGCAGAGGTCTGGAAGGCAAAGTGGAGTGAGCTTTGACACGAAAATGAGATCGCCAGAGCATGCATATCGGTTCTAGCTGTCACTCCTGAGATTAAATTGTAGGTAATGAAAGCACAACCAGATGATCGATTCTGTCAGGACAGAGTACGACAGTTATTAGTTGAGGGTGCGAAGTCTTACTCGATCAGCTTAGAGGGAGGTTTACATTTTAATGTGATACTTATTGTGCAAGAGGATGAGGACTTGAGGCATGCGGTTATGATAGAGTCTCACGGTTCGAGATTTACGGTACATCCTTGTGGGGATAAGATGTACTATGACATGAGGAGATAATATTGGTCTTCGGGGATGAAGCGAAACATATCAAAATTTGTCTCAAAGTTTGTTACCTTTCAGTTAGTTAAGGTATATCACCAGAGGCCTTCAAGGATATTATAGCCACTTGATATTCCCATGTGCAAGTGGGAGAGCATTTCGATGGATTTCATTACAGGGCTACTGACATCACAAAGGGGTCACAATTCCATTTGGGTGATAGTGGATCAGCTGACCAAGGTGGCCCATTTCTTGCCAGTTCATTCTGACTAGGAGATGAGTCAGTATGCACAACTGTTCTTTATAAAAATAGTGAAGCGGCATGGGGTGCCGATTAACATTGTATCTAATAGAAATAAGATCTTTGTGTCTCACTTCTGACATAGTTTTTCAGGAGGCCATGGGCACATACTTCCGGCTGAGCATTGAATACCATCCGTACATAGACGAACAAACTGAAAGGGTTAATCAGATGCTAGAGGACATGTTGAGGATGTGCATTCTAGATTTTGGGGAAGGATGGGAGTGATATCTTCCATTGGTTGAGTTTATGTATAACATCTCTTACCAATTTACCATCGGCATGTCACCGTTTGAGGCACTTTATGGGAGGCCTTATCGTTCACCCGCTTGGTGGTTAGAAATGGGGAACAACAAGCTATTGGGGCCAGATATGATATATGAGATGACTGCCAAGATTGAGCTGATTCGGGGATGTATTTGAATAGCTCAGGATAGGAAGAAGAGTTATACTGATACAGATAGGAGACACTTTGAGTTAGAGGTTGCAAATAGGTGTTGGTATGGGTGTCTCCCATGAAGGGCGTCATGAGGTTCGATAAGAAGGGGAAGCAAGTGCTGAGGTATGTGGGACCTTTCCCTATTATTGAGAAAGTGGGACCAGTGGGATATAGACCGAGTTTACGGAAGAATCTCCAATGTATATATGACGTATTCCACGTGGCATTGCCAAAAAAGTATAGGAGAAGCGGGAGAGCTTTTTAGCACGTTCCACTCGAGGAGATTGATTTTCAGTCGGACATCTCGTATATGGAGAGACCTGTGACTATTCTAGATCATAGTGAGCGTAAACTGCAGTCTAAGGTGTTACCACTAGTCAGAGTTCGATGGGGACACCATAGTGTCGATGAGTCTACATGGGAGTGGGAGGATGACATGCGAGAGTAGTTTCCAGAGTTATTCAATGCAGGTATGTCCTAATGTTGGGAACAAAATTCCTTTGTAAGGGGGAAAGAATGTAATACCACGTATTTTTCGTGTATGTGAATTTAATTAATACGACAATTAATACGTAATACCACGAGTGATGTAATTTAATTGAATTAAATAATAATGTGTTTATTAAATAATGATTAATATTATGAGTTAAATTTACTAAGTGAATAGTAAATAATTGGTGGATATTAATTTACGTCATAGCGAGTCATATTGGCGTATTTGGATTTATGTCAATCAGGAATCGTGTGTAGACTAAATTAAGTTCGAGGTAGAATATATATTTTAAGTGACTCGGATTAGAGGTCACGAATGGTTACAAAAGGGTCGAAATAGTCAGAATAGTATACCCGTGGATGTTTATTGGGTCCCCGGGAATTTTAGGACTAAACCGACACCATATGGGGGAATTTTAGTCATTTAGTAGCCTAGGGTTAATAAAGCTACGAATTTACATGTCTTATATCAGCTGGTAAAGGTTAGAGGTTAGGGAACTTAGGGTTAGAAAGATAGAAAACCTAGAGAGGCCATTAGATAAGGAGGATAATCCATTCTTGAAGCTTAAAAGAGAGTTCTTGAAGGATTGAAGTTTTCTTGCACCATTAGCATCCTTGGAGTGTGGATTGGAAGAGAAGACTATCAAATCAAAAATCAAATCATGAAATGATACCACATAAACCAAGGCAAGTGTTTATTACAATTTTCCTTGAAGTTATAATACCCATGTAAGAGTAGGGTTTATACATCTGGATATTTATGACGGATATTAAAAGTTTAATGATTTAAATCCATGATATGGGTAGGATTTCACGTAGAGTGAGTCCATATATGACGAACCCGAAATATATAGGATGATTTAGATGTGATAAATCGGGAGATTTTGATAAGAACTCATAAAGAACACAAAAATCTAGGGTTTTTTTATGGAAACATGAATTGATCTATTCTTGGGTTGAAAATATGAGGTTTTGATGTTTTAATTACGTTAGAAATCATTCGAATACATGAATATAATGTTTGGGAATATTGGATGATAGTTTGATAAAGATTTATGAATAAATACATGATAAAATTGATGAAACATGCACGTGCGTAGAGGAAGAAAATAAACTATAGAATTTGGAATCGATTCGGCCCAGAGGTGAATCAATTTGGAAAGAGAATCAATTCGTCCTCCTGGGCGAATCGATTCGGTTTCCCCGAAAATATGAAATTCCTCATTTTTAAGCCTAAAACTTCTTAATTGTTATCAGGAAGACTTTTGGGATATCGTTAAAATATAATGAGGGACTTATTATATTACAGTAGGCCTATGATGGGATTAGGACTTAGTCTTGTTGAGAGAAGTAAGAATAGGATTAAAGGGTCTTAATTTTTGATGTAATTAATTCAAGAGAATGATAATGATTTACGGGAATTCCTAGTGAACTTGTCGCATCGACGGCTTGTGCCACAATATTGGCAACTTCAGCTGCAGTCATAGTCCCCTAAGGAATTTAGGGCTCCACATTCTTTGCCCCTCTATTTTCCCTGGTTGGAAGATCTCTTTTTGGTGGCATCTGGAACAAGAGCAAACTGTATCAGCACCGAGTTAATGCAATTGATCAAAGTAGAAGATCGTAAATGCGTAATGAACTCAACAATCCTAACAATAGGGCTCTATATCAAGAACGCTATGGTAGAATGTAGAAAGCTAACACAGATCCTAAGACTCTAGAACCTGATGCTTTGATACCATCTGTGACACCCCGCTTATTAAATATCAGGTGGCCATCCCTCAACCCAATAAAACAGGAATCCCAAATGGCTCATTCTTCGCACATACTGTCGTAACAATGAAACATCCAACCAACCACCCATATAAAATAAGACGATGCCAATTTTTTTTTTCCATTTGTATAACATAATTAAACCATAGTCTACAACTACACCAACATAAGGATGTATATATGTTACATCACATGTGGACAATATCCAAAAACGAATAACCGAATAAGCTGTCGGATAACAGACCAACAATAAAAGGTATCTGAAATGTAATGATACACAGCTATTACAATGCTTGGGTTCACACACCCGATTTACAAATTTTGATCCTTAATTATATTACACAAAAATGATAAGCGACTATAACAAAAATCTTGTAATAGTTCGCACATGTTACAACTCTAAAGCCCCTGGAACGGACAATCATCATTGGCGACCTTGTGGTGGGACACCTAAAATATATAACAATATATAGCAAGAGAAAATATATAAACGGGTCAGAGACCTGGGTTTAAAAATAATTTTAGCAAGTGAATTAAAATGCATAATAATTATGAATGCACAATTCCATAATTAAAGTTGTGGCGCACTCTCTTAAGACTTAACCCCGCCCCACAACTATAGCGCACACCTAAACATAGGCATTTTGTATATTAGTTAAGCTACCCAGCTCTACTATGGATAACCCAAACTCATTCCTACGTGCTAGCTCCTGATACATGTAATACTATCCATCTCGTACAAGCTACCAATTCATATAAAATAACTTTCTCTAGTTATTAAAATAAGGTTTCACACAATAATCTTTTGACTTGTATAATATTATTGCTGTTAATCACCAACATATAAAGTACCATTATATTACACACATAATACAAGTACTAAGACCATCCTTCTGAGAATTACCTCACTGGATGCGTTCTCTAAGTGCTATCATCTTCCAGGGCCTACTCACATGCCAGCTTAGGTACCAACGGTCGGTCTCTCACCACCTTGGTATAACCTAAACACCAACGTACAGGAAGAGGTCATAGTTCCTTGTATGAAAGTGAGAACGAATCATACCCCAAACGTCTCACCCAGAAAAATCACACAATATGAATAATGGACACTATAACCTTGGGACTATACTCTCCCCGCTCCTCAAGCCAAGGGATTCATCCACATCGCGCAACTTCCCATGATAGCACTAGAGGGGTATGTTCAATCCATACATATCACGAACACAATATATATATATATATATATATATATATAGACACACACACACACACACACCTGAACCTGCCATCTCAATATCCGTAGGCATAAATAACCCGATTTTACGTGCATATCACTCAAACACTCTAGCCGATAACATTCCCAATTCTATTCTGAATATGCATTTTAATCATCACATATAGAATTAATGTATTCAATTCTCGATATCTCAAGGCACACGACCTCACTTACCTAGCCCGTACCCATAATTAATCCACATCCTATCACTAGGAAGATTTAAGCTAGAATCAAAGTATAAATCACCCTAACATACTCCTAATATAAGCTCGGATATCGCTCTACCATCCTATAATATCGCACTACTCATTTGAACACAATAGGAACTAATATCTCATCATATTAGAAGGTTATAATCACTAAACCCAAGTGAAAATGAGTTAGACATAAGTAAAAATCTTTTGCAGAGGAACCGAACCGATAGCTTCAAAAATGAACCGATTTGGTTCTGAAACAAACGAACCGAACCGATGACCTAATAAACGAACCGGTTCGATACCAAAAAAATGAACCGATCTGACCTTAACAGTTCTGAAATTTTTCTAAACCTTATGAGATTTACCCTACATCTCTAAAACCCATTTATACTTAACCCTAATAATATCCTAACATCAAAACCTTTCCTATATATGATCCCAACCATTTTCATCAACAAACCCACATATATAACATCAAATGAAAGATTTAATCAACAATTATAAGGTTTAACCATTAAAGCTCAAAATCAACCAATTCACCAACTAATTATGAAATAACTCACACACATGATCATTTAGCAAGTTTAATCACTTGCCTCAAAGTTGTAGAATCCGAATCTTCCTTGAAATCACGAATTTGCTCGGAATTACCAAAACTCTAAAGTTTTCTCTTCTCTTTCTCTTCTTCTCTCTCTCTCTCAAGGGTTTTCTCACAAATGAGATTTGTTAACTCTCTTAATCCTAATCACCTAATCCTCAAATAAACCCAACTCTAAATAATAATACACACTTAAAATGACTCGTAAAATAATTTATAACAATCCTAAAAAATGCGGGGTCAGTTAGATACTTACGTCTAGTTAGCTTGGGTAGTACAACTAGGTGGGCTAAGTAGAGAACGTTAGGTGTGCACTATAGTTGAGGGGTGAGGAAACTCAAGAGAGTGTACGTGAACCTAACATGTGTAACTAATAATTGATTTTTGAATTGTGATAAATACTTGCTAAATGTTTTCAAAATATTTTGGGTTCTAACCCTTGCTTTAAATATTTTCAAAACCTTTTAGGTGTCCAGCCATTGGGACGCCAGACTTGATTATCTGTTCCAGGGATGCGTAGCTGTAGCGTTGTGGAGGCTTACAGGATTTTTGCTAGATGCATCCATCATTTCATTCCTAGTGTAGGATCTCTTAGCAGTATTTCATTTTGGGTGTGTTGCCCTCAGTACTTATTTAGTCATTCAGTTAAGATTTTTATCTGGATTTACTATTGTTGGATTTGGGATTTGTAGCCGAATGTTTATTCGGCAAAACTTTTATTCATTTATATCATGTGATGGTTTGGATTATATTATTGTGTGAATGGTTTAAACTTATTTTTCAGCACTTTATTATCTGTTTAATGCAAGATAAAATTTGGCACTGACTTAATTAACTAATAGGTGATTAGTAATTAATATGTTTTCGACATTGATGCTAAGAATAAACCAAATGAGAAACCTCTTTTAATTTAATAAAGGATTGATCATCCGGTATTTAATTAGGTGGGGTGTCATAAAGTGGTTGGGGTGGGTGGGTTTGGATGAGAAGCGGCGAGGAGGGTTTGGTGGGTTTCTCCTCCTTTGCTGCTATTGTGTAATGCGTACGAGAGAATCTAGATGAAATGAAATAAAGCCAGGGTTTTGAGTGGAGTGTTTTAATGGGTGTTTTTGTGTGTGTTAAGGTGTATCATAATTTTATGGTAAGTCACTCACTATACACCCAATAAAATAATGACACGTGGCATTTTTTTAATAGTAAATATATTGGTCGGTTCGGTTCGGTTTTTAATCGATTTTAAATAGTAGAACTGAAACTGGTCCAATTACAATCGGGTTTTTTCAAATGGGATCCAATCCAATCTAATTTCTATCAGTTTTTTAATTGGATTATATTGGATCGGTTGGTTTAATCAGTTTGGTTTGGATTCTGAACACCCTTATTCAAGAGATACCTAGTCAGGCCACCTGTTTTGGCACCTCCAAGAGAAGACACTTCACTGTAGTTGTATATTTCAGCCTCTGATGTATCCATTGGAGTGTTATTGGCACAAGACTGTGAGAATCACAAAGAACAAGTTGTTTATTATGTGAGTAGATTTTTAAATGATTGTGAACGTAGGTATTCTGTAATGGAAAAACTATGTTTAACTTTGTATTTTGCAGTTATGAAATTAAGGTACTATTTGTTTCCTACAAATGTTTTTGTCATTTCGAAGTTTGATTTAATCAAATATATGCTCACAAGACTTATTATAATAATTGGAAACAACCTCTCCAAAAATGGGGGTAATGATTGCCTACTCTACCTCTCCCGGACGCTGCTAAAGAGGGAGTCTTGTGCACTAAGTATGACCATTTTAAGGCCAATTCTAAGAAATAGGATTGGCAAATGGGTATTAGATTTATCTGAATTTTTCCTGCATTATGTTCCTCAAAAGGTAGTAAAAGTCCAAGCTTTGGTTGATTTTCTAGCAGATCACCCGTGTGAAGATGAATCAGATAGGGAATATAAGATATGTTATATATCTCCCAGGCCTTGGAAACTGGTTTTATGCGTCGAAGACGAAAATAATGTCAGGTATAAGGGTGGTCATTGAATCCCCTGGACATATTAAAACTAAATTTGGATATAGATTGAAAGAGAGCACATGTACCAATAGCCAGGTAAAATATGAGCTTGAAATAATGGGCCCCTCTCCTTCAAAGTTGTAATATGATGCTTCAGTGATAGAGTTTTTTTGGTGATTTCCAGTTGGTTATAAGACATGTAAATGGTGTATACAAATATGTTCATGATGACCTAACTTTATATAACAAAGTGGCTAGGAATTTATTACCTAAATTTGATGAAGTCACATTGAATTATATTCTCAAATTTCTAAATACAATAGCCAATGAAATGGCTTAAAAGGCATCAGGTTTTAATGTTGATAATAACTTTGAAGCTAAGTTAAATATTAGTTCCATTGATAGTTTCTTACCATTATTGGATAACAAATGTCCCTTGGATGAAATTGAGAATATTTATGTTCAAATAGATTGGAGAAAATCATTAATTAAATATCTAATTAACCAAAATATCAAGACTGGTAGGGATGTGAGGTTGAGAGCAACGAATTACGTTATGTATATTAGTAAGTTATTCAAGAGGGTGCTAATTTAATGATGCTAAAGTGCCTAAATAGAAATTAAAGTTTAAAAGCCATAACACAATTCCATGAAGGTATTTTTGGATCTTATCAAGCTGGTCCTATGATGAGATGATTGTTAAAGAGGTAATAATTTTATTTGACTTCTTTTTTAACAGCCATAACACCCCATGTATTCTGGCGTTAGGTGCCGCCAAACTACGCCGACCATCACTAAATTAAATACCATTCTCAGCATGTGATAGAAATATGAGACATTAAAAACTTTAATTTCAAAAGATATGATGCAATTTATTCCAATGAATATAAACGTTCATCCAGAGAAAAGATCCATACCCATGCTAGATCCCAAATATAAAATCCAACTCCAAATAATAAATAATGGATAAGTGAAATAATTTGACTACATTTCCAAATTTAAAACCGTAAAAAACTTTGGAACCGAATGGCCCAACCCATAAATGAGAGTCTCATAATAAAAATGACGTAGTGGAAAGTAAATGTAAACTACTAAATCAAGTAAAGAAAATCTCCAACTGCACCCAAAAATCTCCAATCCATACTATGCAGCTACTCGATCACTATACCTGAAATGTTAGTCAACGCAATGGGTCAGAGCCCAATGCATGAATACTAGCTACTCCTCCCAATTAGGTCCCATAAATCTAGACAATAGCATTATACATTCTAAATATCCAGAGAGAGTATTTTAAATTAAACAATATAATTAAATGCGAATAAGTACCACAATACTACTAACCCACATAATTAAACCATCCCACTATTCTAGTCCAATTATGATGTTTCAGCATAAATTCAGATTTCACAATTTAATTAAACTAAGGTAATCCATTTTATTTAGGCGGCACCAGTATAACTAGTTCATCCTCTTACGGGTCCTTCACATACTCCTAGACCGCTTGAGTTCTACACCACACACACTCCCCTCACTATAGCTAGTTCGCTCAAATTCGTTAGCACTGCACATACTAGTGAGGTTCCACCCACAACACGTCACTATAGCGAGTTCGTCCAATTTCCTTAATCCTGCACATACTCGTGATGCCAACACACACCCACGTCGCTTTAGCCAGTTCGCCCCTTATTGTTAGCCCTGCACATATTGGCGACACAAATTCATTTTAATATCCATTTACTATCTTAGGCATTAATTATCAGTTTTCTCAAGTTCTCTTTATTTTTTATTAGCCCCACCCTTTAACCGACCATAAATCCTCAAACCACCCCTTGTCCTATATCGAGAGATCTCCAAAACACCAGTGTATCGTAGCATATCATTTAGGAAGAATACCCACCAATATCTACTACATAATCTCGCACCTAGGCTAACGAACCATCGGAATGACATACAATTCAACCCAACCCAAAATTACCCATCCGTAAAACCAACACGAACTAGTCCCATACCAAGAAAGTGAACAACACGAAGGCCTACCTACTAGTCCCGTACCTAGGAAGCAACCTAAAAGTAAGTTGAAAGCGTAACTGCCCCAAAAATCACATTGTCCTCGCGGTTTGGAATATTAACCCAAGTAACGATTACATAAGGCATATTTTCCATCTATAACAATAATTCTCGCAATTAATCACAAGATTACTATTTATTCAAATTATGTCCATTTAATTATAATATTAATTAAACAATCCACTTCTCAACAACTTATAAAATTTCAATTCACATGCATATCTCAGGCATACAACAATAAATTTCTATTCTACAAGATACACCTAAATAACATAATTGAATGAGTCGAATTCAAATTATAAAATTCATAGGTTTTATTGTAACATGCGAATGCCCATATTTTATAATGGAATCTAAACCTCTAATCTACTAATGCAAGAGTTTTGACTCTTAATTCATATTAGAGATTTGAATTAAAATAATCCCAACTTTAGTTTCACTTTTCCTAATTAGTATCTCTAATTTATTTTAAGAAAGCCAAAATTATTAGTGTTTAGGCAACATTTAAAATGCATAATAATAAAGGGAAATAATAGAATTATTCGTGCTTGTAAAAAGTCATTTGAAGTATCTGATTAGATGGGTGTATTCCTCTCGAGAAAATAATAAAGAAGCATTCTTGGAAGATCTTGAAAAAACACGGTTTGAACCTTCAAAACTTGGGTTGAATCTTGCCTTTATATGGGGTTAGGGTTTTGTAGATGAAAGGAGATGTAAATAAGGGAGGATAATGCTCTTAGGTTTGATATAAAGGTGTTTTAAAAAGTTTAACCCCGAATTATATTTATATAAGATAGTAGAAGAGTTTTAATTAAACACAAACACGAAAAAAAAATTCCACCTGCGCCTGACTGCCAGCACACATCGATACGCCCCCAGGGACGAATCGATTCGGTTGACCTGAACAATCACGCTCCTTACATTTTTATTTAAAAATTTATAATCTTCTCAAATAAATCCCGATTTAAATTTCGATTAAAATCTCATTTTTCAAATAATTGATCCAAAATTTTAAATGTAAAAAGTAATTCAAATTAAAATAACATATTTTTTCTACCTGTTATCGCAATGACTAAATAAACGGTCCAAAACTACAGGGAGTTACATACTTCCCCACTAAGATAGAAATTTCTTCCACAAAATTGGACGAAGCGTAAACGTAAAATGGAAAGTCCCGCAAATAAAATAAGGCTTACATATGCCTACTCGTAGAATGCTATGATTGGGCGCCTATACACCCAATCCTACATGCACCTACCCCACGAACAAAGATACAATATATATCCTAACTATATATATATATATGCATAACTATGAAAGTAATGGCGTACCATGCTCTCCCACGAATCATCACTCAAATCTATCTCCAAAATTCATCGCAACGCTTAAATCTTAAAATCAACAATATGCCAAAATTAATATCGTCTCCAAAATTAACTCTAAGGATCCTCACATTAAGATTACTACTTCTAACCTCAATGCCTACAACGTACTTAACACAAAACTCCCTATTTCTAAGAAACATAGCTAACACGTATGCTAGACCCAATATCTTAGAGTGTACAAATAAATCAAGGGAATCAAAGATCGATAACGCGAAAGCTAAACGAACTCACAACCACCGAGACCTAAGACCATGTTGTGATACCATTTGTAACACCCCACACATTCTGGCGTCGGCTACCTCCAAACTACGCCAGGCGTCACTGAATTAAATACCATTCTCATCACGTGACAGAAATATGAAACATTAAAAACTTTAATTCAATGAGATATAATGCAATTTAATCCCACGAATATAAACATTCATCTAGAGAAAAGATTCATCACCATGCGAAATCCCAAATATAAAATCCAACTCCAAATGATAAATAATGATGAAGTGAAATAATTTGACTACAATTCCAAATTTAAAATCGTAAACAACTTTGGAACCGAATGGCCCAACAAATCCATAAATGAAAGTCTCATAATAAAATCGACGGTATGAAAAGTAAATCTAAATTACTAAAGCAAGTAAAGTAAATCTCCAGCTGCATCCAAAAATCTCCAATCCATACTATGCAGCAACTCCAGCACTATACTTTAAATGTTAGTCAATGCAGTGGGTCAGAGCCCACCGCATGAATACTAGCTACTCCTCCCAATTAGGGTCTATAAACCCAGACAATAGCATTACACATGAAAAATATCACGATATAGTATTTTAAATTAAATGATATGATTAAATGGGAATAAATACCACAACACTACTAACCCACATAACTAAGCCACCCAACTATTCCAGTCCAATTATGATGTTTCAACATAAATTCAGATTTCATAATTTAATTAAATCAATGTAATTCATTTTTTTATGCGACACCAGTATAGACAGTTCACCCTCTTATGGGTGCTGCACATACTCTTGGCCCACTTAAGTTCTACACCACACACGTTCCCCTCACTATAGCCAATTTGCCCAATTTCGTTAGCACTGTACATACTCGTGAGGTTCCACGCATGACACATCACTATAGCGAGTTCGCCCAATTTCGTTAGCCCTGCATATACTCGTGACGCCAACACACACCCACGTCGCTATAGTCAGTTCGCCCCTTATTGTTAGCCCTGCACATATTGGCGATGCAAATTCAATTTAATACTCTTTATTATCTTAGGCATTAATTATCGATTTTCTCATGTTGTCATTATTTTCTAGCCCCACCCTTTAACCGAGCACAAATCCTCAAACCACCCCTAGTACCATACCTAGAGGTCTCAAAAAACACAAGTGTATCCTGGCCTATTATTTAGGAAGAATACCTACCAATAGCTATTGCCTAACCTCGCACCTAGGCTAACGAACCATCGAAATGACGCACAATTTAGCCCACCCTGAAATTATCCATCCGTAAAACCAACAATAACTAGTCCCATACCTAGAAATTGTTAACAACACAAAGGACTACTTACTAGTACCATACCTAACAAACAACCTAAAAGTAAGGTGAAAGCATAACTACCCCAAAAATCCCATCGTCCCCGTAGTGTCGAATATTAACCCAATTAACGATTACATAAGGCATATTTTCCATATATAACAAAAATTCTCATAATTAATCACAAGATTACTATTTGTTCAAATTGTGTTCGTTTAATTATAATATTAATTAAATAATTCATTCCTCAACAACATATAAAATTTACATTCACATGCATATCTCGGGGCATACAACAATAGATTTTTATTCTACGACATACACATAAATAACATGATTTTACGAGTCGAATTCAAATTATAAAATTCATACGTTTTATTTTAACACGTAGATGCTCTTATTTTCTAATGGAATCCCAACCTTTAATCTACGCATGCAAGAGTTTTGAGTCTTAATTCATGTTAGAGATTTGAATCAAAATAGTCCCAACTTTAGTTTGACTTTTCCTAATTAGTATCTTTAGTTTATTTCAAGAAAGCCATGATTATTAGTGTTTAAGAAACATTTAAAACACATAATATTAAAGGGGAACAATAGAAGTATTTAAGTATGTAAAAGGTCATTTGAAGAATCTGATTGGATGGCTGCGTTCCTCTCGAAAAAACAATAAAGACGCGTTCTTGGACGATCTCGAGAAAATACAGTTTGAACCTTCAAAATTTGGGTTGAATCTTGCCATTAAATGGGGTTAGGGTTTTGTTGATGAAAGGAGATGTAAACAAGAGATGCTAATACTCTCAGGTTTGATATAAAAGTGTTTTAAAAATTCTAACCTTGAATTATATTTAGGCTTAATTAGTACCCCGGGAGGGCATTTTGGACATTTTGCATTTTTGGGTAATTAAACCCACAAAAATTATTAAACTATATCAGCCATTTGGAATAGCCATTTAGGTTTAGCAGACTTAAAATATTAGAACGACCATAGGAGAGGAAAGGAGAAAGCTTTCCAAGCAATCCAAGGCCAACGATTCACCCAGTTGCACCGCCACCACCACCAACGCGTAGATCGCGCGACGGGGAACGCAACAACACCAAATTCGTTCACATATCTGAATTCTGAAAATCCCAGGCAAGTATTTATCTTGCTTATTTTCGTTAATGCATCGTTCATGTTAGTCTAGGATGATTAAAATGAGTTTGGTAGAAGAAATCAATGTTGGAGATAGGAAAATCGCATGTAGTAATGATTTGAATGAAAATCTGGAAACCCCTTCATATGTAGAGGCTTAACCACGAATTTATGATGACGTAGGAGTAGAAATTTCGAGAAAAGACTGATTAGAACCATGTTAAAGAAATTCTAGGATTCTTGAGAATTATATGAGTTTTGGCCTATTAATCTATGGTTATTGATGAAAAATTGCATGCTTTACGTAGAAGATGTATAATATAGGTTTATACTGTTTGCAGTACGAATTTTAGGGAGTTTGGGTGTGAAAAATCTGGAATTGATTGAGGTTGGATTATGAAACCCTTAACCGCAAATCTGCAGAATTCGCCATACCTGTTTGATCGATCGATCGAACTAGGAGTGTCGATCGATCGACGCATCGATCGATCGAGCTCCTGCCATCGATCGATCGACCTCTTCTGGCAGACTCATATTTTCCCCTTTTAAATTAGTTGAATTCAATTTAATGAGAAATAATCCTTGGACACCCTTATTAAAATGTTTTGGGAGATAAAGATGACCAGTAGGACTTATAAATAATTATGGGACCTTTAATGTAAGACAAGAGTTGTATTTTTGGGATGCTTACATAGAAGGGACGATGAAATTATGTAGTAAAGGGAGAGACGCATAAAATAGTTACGTTGGAAATTAGATGAGTACCTACTGAATTCTACGCTCGGGAGGATAGAGTCCATGAGTGTTACATAATAAGTTGGAATGATCCCTCAAATTAAAGTAAGAAATGAACGGTTATACGTGATAACTAAATAATGAGAAATAAGGACAAATGTCATAATTATGGGTTATGAGATGTATCTAACTTGATATGGTAATAGTAGTATAGTTATATGACTGTGTTTATGCATATACTATCTATGTGTGAAAATCGTGCCCGTGCTACTTGCTATCCCTGAGGTTACCGCGCTGGGACAGTCTTGTCTCGATGGGACCTTTATGGGGGATATAGACTCGTATCCTAGAAGATAGAAATCCTTGGTACACGCTATCGAATCGATAGTTCAGATGGTCCTAAGAGACGTGGGGGCATGTGCTATCCTCTTAGAGACTTGGAATCTATGCTTCGCCTCAATAGTTTTGTGTATGTATTAATACAGTTTGAGAGTGATTTCGAACTTGTATTTCCCTTAGTACGAGTGATACGGGGATTGGATAGTAGAGTATGCCCGCACCATAATTTTTATGTGGGGTCCTGTTAGAATATATATATATATATATATATATATAATAAGAGTATTTAATATATATATTAAATTCTGAAATTTTGAACTTCCTACTGTGTTTATGGTAAGTAAGAGATGAATAATGATCTCAATTTGGAAATACTTGTTTTGAAAAGTATAATATGATACTGGAAAACTTTATTAGCAAATAAAGTTAAAATGAGAGTTTTGTTATTAATGGAATTTACTTCTTAACCAGTCGAATTGTTCAGTTTTAAAATCTTACGAGTAACCTAAGATAACTTAAACCGTTGGGAAGGTTAGTGCGATAGGTGTGCACATTAGAATAGAGGTGAGAATTTCTCAAGGGAGTGCCGCACTAATATGTGGTTGCATTGGCCTGTAAACATTTTAAATACTTGCTAAACAAATTTTAAATCTTTTACAATCGGGCTCTGACCCGTTTCTATTTTCCTTTCTCTCTTGTATATATATGTATATATTACAAGTGCCCAGCTACAGGGGGGTCTTGCATTGGATCCTTTGAAAGGAACGCACTGCAGCTTAGGTGGGAGTTGCAGGCCTCTTGTTTAGACGACCTCACTTATTGATTCTTCCTCTAGTATTATTTATTCATGTTGGGCATGTGTCGCCCTTTACATTATTCAGTTGTTTTGTTGGATATTGTAATCCATTTATTTTCAGTATTTGCACCTTGGGATTATTTATTGTCTGGATGTTTTTCATTTAAGTATTAAATGTTGGATTCAATTAATTGAATGTTGGTTATTTGGATTTATATATTCCAGGATAATTGTGGTGTGATTCTTTATTATTGAATTTTGTAAAGTTTTAAATCATTGGTTATAAATAGAATTTGAAAGTAATGTCTAAAATGGTTTTGACACTTAGCTTAATTAATTAGGGTGTTTAAATTGGAAAAGTTATTTTTACGACAGTGATGCTAAGAATGAACCAACTGTTCAGCTTGATTTTAATTTAATAAAGGAGTGATCACCTGGTATTTAATTAGGCGGGGTGTCACAGGTAGTATCAGAGCATCAGGTTCTAGTGTCCTTTAGGATATGTGCGACTTATTATGCTTTCAGCGTTGCTTTGTTTGATATAGAGTCATATGTTTAGGATTGTCTATTTCTTTGACGAGATTTCGTTCTCCTGCTATAACGTATGTGTCTTAGTGAATTCTATTACGTTCAGATGTGTGCGTGTGCCGAGTGATGATGGACGTCAGAAGAGGACCGTTAAGCGGACCTCAGGAGGTCGGGCTCAGTTGAGGTGGTAAGATATACTCGAGGATGATGACCGTAGTCGAGGTCACCTCCATTAGGGCACGAGAAGCCATGACTAGAAAGATGACTAAGGCGCATCCATGATTTCCAAAATGCTGCTATAGTCGAATAAGGTGTGATGGGTAAACTCACCCAACGTATTACAAAACATGTAGAGAACTGTCAGTGGGAAATTCTAGAAACGCGGAAATTATGTGTGTTTACTAAAGGAGGTAAAGTATCCAAAGGTTTAGATATAAAACGGAGTGTGGCTAACTAAAAGTGAAAATTTAGAGAAATTTTTTCTTGGCTTTCAGGACGAAGTTATAATGATGGGAGTCAACCACCAATTTTAGAAGAGGAATGCTATGCCTATAGGATAACCTTAGGTACAGTGTTGACCGTATGTTCCTTCCTCAACCGTTCAGGATTAGAAGCGAGAGTGGTTCTGAACTCATCGCGGGAGGGCATGACAGGGGTCCATTTGTGAATATGAATCTTAACCGTTAGCGAATTTTGTATCGGGAGATGTAGATACAAGTGGAGGAAACGACTCCAAGGGGGAGATTGACTCGTAATAATAGTTGATAACACTCAAAGGGGAATTTCTGATGTCCGTTCGATTTAGAGGTCGACAATGTCATATTTTGTCAGTAAAGATGATAATGCTCCTTTGTGCGGGAAGTTAGAGGAATCGAAGAATTTAGTCGGGAATAATACTGAATACAACGGTGGTGGTGTAACGCCACAAAGGGGTGTGGATACACATTAAGGGACCCATTTAAATGATTCGTATAGTTGAATTCTTACCAAGTGATGGTAAATCCAGTAAGGACTATTATAGACAATGACATGTTCTTTATGGCCTAAAAGCTAAGGGAACAACCGGGGTGGCCAACAGGAATCGAGTCTACTAAAGTTCGAGAGAAGAAAAATCCTAACATGGTTAGTAGGATAGGTGATAAGTGGATTATGTGTGGAAGTAAATTGTGAGGAGTGAGATGGCACGCGATAATATGTTACGAAGTAAGTAAAGGGACAAGAATACGGTGCCTAGAAAAAAGGGCAACGATTAAGGTAGTTTTGTTTTGTATTGGGCAGACGTGTTACGTTCGAAAACCATTTGTATTGTCAAGACGATTGACGAGGTGGAAGTATAAGTTGTATCCTCAGAGGATGAGGCGTGTTTATGTGACACGAGCGAGTCACTATATTTTGTTCATTACTAGATTAGCATGTGAGATGAGTTTAATGCATATAATTATAAATGTTATTATCATGTGGATATTTTTCCCTAGTGTAGCGGGATTCATCTTTAGTGCTATTCGCGGAGGATGAATGAGTATATTGACAGTGTTATGTACCTTATTGAGGTTACTCGTTTTAGTGATGCGATACGCGAGTATGATATTACCTTTGTTAAAATGTTATCGAAATGGTTAGTACGATAGTGGGCATATATTGCAAGACTATCAGAGTGGTTGCGCTAGTGCAGCATATTTTTGTTCTGGCGAGGCTTCACATGCAATAAGGTCGGACTCGCATTCATATTATCTATCCTAGAGACTTCGGAGGGGATAGTGGGCTCGAGATATTCGATGCCAATGTATGTGTATACTTTATCATTATGATTTATTATGTATCGAGTTTACCGTTGAGCGAAAAGACTTAACTCAGTATTATGTTTAACACTCAGGACTTAGTGATAGGAAGAGTGCATTGTTATATCTATTCTATAGAGACGTGAGAGTTAAGAGTTATACCCCTATTATTAGGGAAAGAGACTTCGAGAATTCCAATTGTATGTATTTGAGGTTTATGGAATGCAATTACCACCAACCATTAGTGAACGATAGTACGATTGGTGAAATATTCTTTGTTAAGTGTAATTATGGGAGGAAATGTAACATTTCTGTCAAGAGACAGAATAAAGGGGTACATGCTATGGACAGAGGACCTAACGGATTTCAATAACCGACAATGCTAGGTAGTAGTGTATCGGGGGGTTCCTTGTTTGGATTTCGCTTTGCGAGACATCCCACGCATGAACTTAGCATAAGGTTGGAAATAGGGAGACGTTTGGTCACTATTCCATGAGTTTGGTACCCCAATCGAAATGGGATCACGTAATTATGTACGTAAGTTGGAAGTTGAATTTTGTTTTAAAGCCACTGGAGCCGAATTTTGTGGTAAGAAAGCATTGAAAGTTATCCCCACGAGCTGAGGGATGGAACGATGATAAGGAGGGTTTAAAATTTTTGATTTCTAGAGTGATTGAGAGTACCCAAATGTCATAACCGCGTTCAGAACACAAGGTGAATAAAATGTTGGAACGATTTTTGGCATGGATTATGGAAAGAATTTTATATTATACAAGGAAATGACTTGTATTTATTTTGATGAATGGAGCGTTAGTGATTTATTTTGGTTATTGTACCTATTTGGGAAAATTATTGTACTTATCTGAAGGAGTTTGAGATTTGTTGTCCCTCTTTTGTTATCATGGAATTTGAATGCCCTATTCCTTATATTTTATTGGATTTAGTTAGTTCTACAGATGAGTAGCGCGCCGTTTGCCCTCCCCGGGCGGTCGGAGTGTTACAAAAATGTGGGCATCTTGGTTAGCTGATGTTAAAATCGTCCAAGTTGAAGGGAGGTAGTAATAGACGTGTGAAATATATGTTTGTGGGACTAACAAAAAGAAGTGGAAGGGATAGAGTGGATTAAACCTCACATGAGAGGCGATAATCCATACATAAGTGTGCAACTAGGATAGCACACCCTAATTTAATTGGAAGGCTGTGGGAAGCCATTGAAGAAGGAGTATTCCTTGAATAGAGTAGGATTTAATTTATTGAAGAACACTCGGAGCAGAGTTGTTAGTAGCCAAGTGTGAGAGCGACTTGCGCATATAAAGAGTAATGATGTTAGTATGGTATAAAAGATCCAGAAGTACGCATCGTGGAGAAAAGAGCACGAGTCGGAACTTTCGGCATACTCCAAGGATGGAAGGGGAGTATTACGTGTCACTTAATATGAGACGTAGTGAGTAGTCTCTACATGCACCAACCATAGATAGGGTTCATTTGGAAGAGGAGAAGCAACCAGAGAATTTTGTGTTTATCGACAATTCCTGAAATTGGAAGAGGTCGGTAAAGTCGGTGAAGTTCTTTGATGGGTTACCATCCTCAAGACAAGATCAAGGGTTCATTCGAACATGTGAATTTAGTCGCCCGAGAAGGAAGTGATTGATATTCCTTTGGGGTGGTTTACAATTTTAACTAGTATGCCCCAAACTTCCTTTGAGAGGAAGGATCGAGCCAGTACGTGGTACGGCACAGTATAAATTTCTGAATCGGGATGATGTTTTTAAATCCCACCTTTGATATGAGAATTCAGGAACCAACGGAGGTAAGTTTCATTTCGAGTAGGATGTGTCACCATTATCCAGGGAATAGGCGCATGGTGATTGAAGGTTAGTGGAGCCACATGAAGGATATTTTTGGAATCTTAATACAATGATTTCAGGAATGCTCCGTAGAAGCACTCGTACCTGTTTGTCGCGTATGAGATGCTTATTAAGGTTTTGGTATGGGAGAACCTCGACTATTCTCCTTCCGTATGTTTAGAGGTGAGTGGATAATCAAAATTTTGGATCGGTCAAGTATAATCCGACAACTATAGTGAAATTCCACGACTGTTTTAGGCGAACAAGAGTGATCAAATGTTCGTATGATTTTTCTCAGAATGGGAGTTTTATATATTAATACATCCGAGTAGTTGTCATGTGGTGAGGTGCGGCCTCCCAGAAATAGTGAGATAATGAAAATTTATTATGTATAGGCGTGACCTATGCAAATGTTGTCGGTTAGGAGCACCATGTGAGGTGTCTCCAATGAGAGTGTTAATTAAGCTTGCTGAGTGTTAATCAAGCTTGCTGTGAGGCGGAGGCTATAGTGATTAAGCGTCGTACTATATAGATAGTTTGCGTACTCAAAAGATATCCAGAATTGTTCTACCAGGTAGGCCTTATTTTCTGAATTTCAGGACGAAATTCCAATATTAGGGGAGAAGTATGTAATACCCCGTATTTTTATTACTTTTAAATTTAGGGATTTATTAAATTTAATTGAGTTAAATTAATTTAATTTAACCCGAAAAATTATTTTAAATATTTACTAGCGTGACGAGAGTTAGTAATTATTGGAAATTTGTTGAATGTTACTGGACGAGTATAGTAATATATGAGTTTTATTTTATAATATTGTCACGTGTGAATAAAATGATAATTATGGAAATTTAAGTCGGGACGCGCCCGTGTCGCATCAGGACTAAATATTGATTAATAAAAGTGAATAAATTATAAGTCACCCGTATGGTCATTTCGAGTACGTCAAAGTATCCGGAAGGGTCGAGATAGTCAGAAAAGTGTACCCAGGAGTTTAATTTGGGTCTCGGGGCGTTTTTAGGCTTAATTAGTACCCCGGGAGGGCATTTTGGATATTTTGCATTTTTGGGTAATTAAACCCATGAAAATTATTAAACTATATCAGCCATTTGGAATAGCCATTTAGGGTTAGCAGACTCAAAACATTAGAACGGCCATAGGAGAGGAAAGGAGAAAGCTTTCCAAGCAATCCAAGGCCAACGATTCACCCGGTTGCACCGCCACCACCACCAACGCGTAGATCGCGCGACGGGGAACGCAACAACACCAAATTCATTCACAAATCTGAATTCTGAAAATCCCTGGCAAGTATTTATCTTGCTTATTTTCATTAATGCATCGTTCATGTTAGTCTAGGATGATTAGAATGAGTTTGGTAGAAGAAATCAACGTTGGAGATAGGAAAATCGATGTAGTAATGATTTGAATGAAAATCTGGAAACCCCTTCATATGTAGAGGCTTAACCACGAATTTATGATGATTTGGGAGTAGAAATTTCGGGAAAAGACTGATTAGAACCATGTTAAAGAAATTCTAGGGTTCTTGAGAATTATATGAGTTTTGGCCTATTAATCTATGGTTATTGATGAAAAATTGCATGCTTTACGTAGAAGATGTATAATATAGGTTTATAATGTTTGTAGTACGAATTTTAGGGAGTTTGGGTGTGAAAAATCTGGAATTGATTGAGGTTGGATTATGAAACCCGTAACTGCAAATCTACAGAATTCCTCATACCTGTTTGATCGATCGATCGAACCAGGAGTGTCGATCGATCGACGCATCGATCGATCGAGCTCCTGCCATCGATTGATCGACCTTTTCTGGCAGACTCATATTTTCCCCTTTTAAATTAGTTGAATTTAATTTAATGAGAAATAATCCTTGGACACCCTTATTAAAATGTTTTGGGAGATAAAGAAGACCCGTAGGACTTATAAATAATTATGGGACCTTTAATGTAAGACGAGAGTTGTGTTTTTGGGATGTTTACATATAAGGGACGATAAAATTATGTATTAAAGGGAGAAACGCGTAAGATAGTTACGTTGTAAATTAGATGAGTACCTACTGAATTCTACACTTGGGAGGATAGAGTCCATGAGTGTTACATAATAAGTTGGAATGATTTGTCAAATTAAAGTAAGAAATGAACGGTTATACGTGATAACTAAATAATGAGAAATAAGGACAAATGTCGTAATTATGGGTTATGAGATGTACCTAACTTGATATGGTAATAGTAGTATAGTTATATGACTGTGTTTATGCATATACTATCTATGTGTGAAAATCGTGCCCGCTCTACTTGCTATCCCTGAGGTTACCGCGCTGGGACAGTCTTATCTCGATGGGACCTTTATGGGGGATATAGACTCATACCCTAGAAGATAGAAATCCTTGGTACAGGCTATCGAATCGATAGTTCAGACGATCCTAAGAGACGTGGGGACATGTGATATCCTCTTAGAGACTTGGAATCTATGCTTTGCCTCAATATTTTTGTGTATGTATTAATACAGTTCGAGAGTGATTCCGAACTTGTATTTCCCTTCGTACGAGTGATATGGGGATTGGATAGTAGAGTATGCCCGCACCATAATTTTTATGTGGGGTCCTGTTAGAATATATATATATATATATATATATATATATATATTATACGAGTATTTAATATATATATTAAATTCTGAAATTTGGAACTTCCTACTGTGTTTATGGTAAGTAAGATATGAATAATGATCTCAATTTGGAAATACTTGTTTTGAAAAGTATAATATGATACGGGTAAACTTTATTAGAAAATAAAGTTAAAATGAGAGTTTTGTTATTAAATGGAATTTACTTCTTAACCAGTCGAATTGTTCAGTTTTAAAATCTTACGAGTAACCTAAGATAAGTTAAACCGTTGGGAAGGTTAGTGCGATAGGTGTTCACATTAGAAGAGAGGTGAGAATTTATCAAGGGAGTGCCACACTAATATGTTGTTGCGTTGTCCTGTAAACATTTTAAATACTTGCTAAACAAATTTTAAATCTTTTACAATCGGGCTCTGACCCGTTTCTATTTTCCTTTCTCTCTTGTATATATATGTATATATTACAGGTGCCCAGCCACAGGGGCGTCTTGCATTGGATCCTTTGGAAGGAACGAGCTGCAGCTTAGGTGGGAGTTGCAGGCCTCTTGTTTAGACGACCTCACTTATTGATTCTTCCTCTAGTATTATTTATTCATGTTGGGCATGTGTCGCCATTTCCATTATTCAGTTGTTTTGTTGGATATTGTAATCCATTTATTTTCAGTATTTGCACCTTGGGATTATTTATTGTCAGGATGTTTTTCATTTAAGTATTAAATGTTGGATTCAATTAATTGAATGTTGGTTATTTGGATTTATATATTCTAGGATAATTGTGGTGTGATTCTTTATTATTGAATTTTGTAAAGTTTTAAATCATTGGTTATAAATAGAATTTGAAAGTAATGTCTAAAATGGTTTTGGCACTTAGCTTAATTAATTAGGGTGTTTAAATTGGAAAAGTTATTTTTACGACAGTGATGCTAAGAATGAACCAACTGTTCACCTTGATTTTAATTTAATAAAGGAGTGATCGCCCAATATTTAATTAGGCGGGGTGTCACAGCTTTTTATTGAATCTACCATTGATTGAGAGTCAACTCCAGTTTGGTAATCTTCAAAAGTATTCCTAATCAAGTACATTATCAAGAGAAAAAGCAATATGTTGTCTTGAAGATGCAAATAAAGATGTGGAGGGTGGCTTACGAGTACCATTAAATGCTAAGGGATTCTTGTTGGTCGTGTCTATGGAGATGAATGTTCAGGTGGATAGGCTGGAGGTGTCCTCACTGTGTGCAAGATAGAATTTGTAATAATTTTTTTTTATATAAAAGAGGAACTCGATAGCTACCATATGAAAACTCTTTACCCAGAGGAGAATTTTGTGGAGGTTTCTCTTCCATAGTTTCAAAAGAGGTTCTCGATAATGCATTTCTCTAACTCCATTTGCTAAGAATTCGTAACTTAGTATCGCATGAGAAAGGTCCATCAGGTCAGTAACTTATAAACACAAACTACGAACCCTTTTTTATAACTAGATATACAACAACTCAATTAGAATTCAGAATTTTATAGAGGATGGGTAGAGTGATTATTCAATGAAAAAGAGTTTGATACAAGTAAAAATAAATAGGCACAACAAAAAGGGCTTTCTAATCAAGTATAAAAAGATAAAAATAATATATTCGACTCCATTTTTAGTTGCTTTGGGCACGATGGGGGGGGGGGTGGATTTTAGTTAAATTTCAATTGGAGGTTAGGGGTGAATGATTTTACATAGTATATTTATTCAATAAATAATAATTTTAACTGATGTTTATGTAAATGTAAAAATGGGAATTACCTCAATGAAAAGTCAATAAAAGCATATGATACGGATCACAGACTTATCAATGTCAATGTAATTCAAAAGGTTGTTATTTTCTTATCATCAAGAGATTGTTCACACCCTTTCATATTCTATAAACAAAACTTGAGCACAAAAGTACGGTGGTAATTAACGGTGTTTACATATAACTTGAAGTAAACACAAAACACAACAGCCTAACATATATACATTTTATCAAACATGTTGTGGGTACTGACTGTTTGATAATTTCTTTTAAGCCAATCTGGAACATAGATAGGTATACCCTTATTTATTTAATTATAACACCCACATGTATGGAAATATGAGTGAGCGAATGGCCATAGCAACACAAGTATAATAATGAAAATCGATCAATGAAAAAACACAAATAATTATTTAAATATAATGAAAACATTTCATCAAGTTAATCAATCATTATAAAAGTATTACCCTCATTGTTCCATAACTTTTGTGTTAATTTCGCACTCATTTTACTCTAAATGACAACACCTTGAGCAATATTTATAGTTTGATGATAAAAAAGATCCCAACACCCCAAGAAATCTACATGCTGAAATTTTAAGCGACAAAATATAAAGCATCCATTGCCCATTCGTCAGAGAAGCTCTTACTTAAGATATACTTGCTTGGGCACTTCAATAGTCATGAAGGAACCTGGAACCATGTACTTTTGAACCCCCCATGCATGCTTAGCAAGGAATGTTTTTTTCAAGCTGGGAACTGATAAAACACAATTATATAAGTCTGGTGACAATTATTATGCAACACAAATAAATTTGAGAGAAGCAATTACCGAGAAAAAACAAGGAAAACAAGATGTCGATCATACAACAAAAGATATACGTGGTTCAACAAAGATGTGCCTACGTCCACGGTGGTGCAGTCAGTATTATTTCTATATACTCTGGAGAGTGATTACAGAGAATAAAACTTGTCCTTTTGCCCCGGACCTAGGGTTTAATATATGCATTTACATGTAGGTGAGTGGAGGTGATGGGTTCCTCCACGTTTCCCATCTCCCCTATAACTTCCCTTTATGGGATCGTGGGGGGAGACCGGATGAATATAAAAGATGAAGGGCCTGGACTTTGGGAAGCCAGGACTGGGTTACTCTTCCAGGCCCATGGTTCTAAATTCCGGGTACCCACAATTGCCCCTAAATTTGTTGTGCCATGTATATGGGCCCAACAGATTTAAATGATTAGCCATAATGGCTGTGTTGCAATTTCTCGGGAGCTGTGGAGTTGATTTTGGCGGCAGCCGCTTCGCTTACTGTGCTCATATGATTAGATTTTGAAGGCTCGTTGGAATAGCCACATTTTTTTCGTCGCTTCAGACTTTCCAGTACTCTTCTATCTTCTGAGAACTCTAGCGCCTTGTTCCTTTTGCTCTCAATATCCATTCCCATTGCTTCTTAGTCGTCTTGAGCTCGAGCTTCTTCATCACTTGAATCGATCTTCTGTTTTGTAAGTTTCTCGTGCCCTTTATTTGCACTTTCTCTTTGGTTTGTAGCTTTTCTTTGTGCTTTCCAATGGCGAAGATTGGAAATAGATCAATCTCTGAATTTAAAAAGTTCTACAACATCGCTGAGTGGGTAGAGATTGAGTGTTGTGCCTCGCCTCCTAGGAATGTTAGGGATATAAAAGATGCCCACTGGATCCATGTTTTGTTGCTTTCTCAGGGGGGACTTACTTTTCCCCCTAATGATCTATGTTTGCATTTCTTTGTCTATTTCAATATCGTCCCTGCACAATGCTCACCCAATGTGTGGAAAATAGTGAATAGTGTGCATAGGATAAATCAGTTGTATGGCACTAGGTTAGGACTTACCGAGGTCTGTTTCTATTACTCCTTTTCTCGAACTAGCTCAGGTGTCCTATACCTCAAAGCTAGGAGTCCTGATAGGGTATTGGTAGTTAATCTACCTAATTCCCATAAGGACTATTGGCAAGAGGGTTTCCTTATTAGAAATTGGCAATTTTCTCCCCAATTTGAAGGGTCGAGGTCTGAGAGGTTCACTGTTCCCTTTTATGGGGAAGAATATATAGGTAGACATTGTACTGTTGTTTCAATCTCTGCTGATTTATGACTTTTCTAACTCCTCTTTGCTTTTTCTTCCACAGCGAGGTCAAAGAACTTGGAGTCTTCTCTCAGTGAGGTTCGTATCTCGGAGTTGGTGAAAGCTTGGAATATCAGAGAGCCTTTGGGTGACGACGAGCATCCCAGGTCTGCTGACTTCTTGCTAGAGTATAAGAACGTAGGCTCCAGCTTCATAGCACGTCCTGTGGACAGTGTTCCAGAGTTTGATTCTTTGGGAGAGACTACTACTGAGCCTATCCAGTTGGACGAAGAAGAGAGCAGCTCTGAGAGTGAGCCTGCAGGAAATTTGGGTGAAGGGAGCTCTGACAGTAGCAGTTCCTCTGACTCTGAGGAGAATTCTAAAGCTCGAGGATCGTTGAGCACTTCCAGTAGTTCGGGTGAAGAGATGCCTCCAAGGAAGAATCTGATTAGAGATGATGATGATGATGACGTGCTTCTTGCACAAAGGTTAAAGAAACAGAAGTCTACTTCTAGGGCTATGGCTACTGGTTCTCGGTCTTCTACTCAGGAGCAAGAGAGGAAGAGGAGAGAGGAAGAGCAGGTGAAAGAGAGGGAGAGGAAAAAGGAGGAGGAGAGAAAGAAGGTGGAGGAGAAGAAGAGAGGGGATGAGAGGAAGAGAATGGAGAAAGAGAAGGAGGAGATGAGAAATATGGAGTCAAGGACAAAGGAAGGGCAGGCCTTGGTCCCGGTATCTGCTTTGCCCGAGGGGGCTTCAGTTGCCATTTCTCCTCAGCTAGCTCCTGCACTACTTGAGAGGGCAGTTCTCCCTGCAGATCGCCAGAGGGCACTGGGGTCTGATCAATTGGCCCTGCAAGCTAGCCAGAGGCTAGCCTTGGTAAGATCCTCTTATAATTTTCAATTCTTTAACAAGTTTTAGTTGCTTCTCCTTTTTGATTTTTTCTTTATTTCTGGCAGTTTGTGACTGACTTCGCTGTGCTCTATCGCTCTCGCGACGAGCTGGTGAGAAGGAACGGCAAGCTGGAGCAACAGAAGTCTGCTCTGGAAGTCAGGGGTTCTCAGCTGGAGGCTGACTTAAAGACTGCCGATGCAGCTTGAGTTTCCTCCGATTTGGCCCTCGTCAACTCTAATCGAGAGAGGGATGCGGCGGTAAAGGAGCTGAGCGAGCTGAGGCAGGCTTACGACTTAGTCTGCTCGATCAAGCTGGATCTCGCAGAGGAGAACAGGGTTCTGACCGAGCAGCTAAAGGTGGAAAAGGCCCAGGTAGCCACCATCAAGGAGGATTCATACAACTCCGGGTGGGCTGCTGCTTACGAAGATGCTGAGGTTCAGATAGGCTACATCAGCCGTCTGAACTTCAAGAAGGGCTGGAACAAAGCTCTTTTAGCTGCTGGTGTTGATGCTGAGTCTCCTCTGTTCGATGAGCATGACCCGGGTCCCAAGCCATCTGTGGATGAAGAGGTTCTTGCCCCAGCCATTGAGGGTGTTGATCTTTCCTCTCAGACAGTTCCTTCTGGTGTTTTCCCTGCTCAGGCGACTGAGGGCATCCCTGCAGAGGGGGATGCCTCTGTTGCTGCTGACAAGGGGAAGCAGCCAGCCACCTCTGGGCAGCCTGAGGTTGCCAGTTAATCTGCTTTTAGGATTTATTTTTATACTTTTGCTTGTAATTTTCCAAGTTTCTGCTCGATGTACTTGACTTTTATTAATGAAATGAGAAGATTCTTCTTTTGCTTGTGCTGATCGCTTTCTCTCCTCTATCTTTATTTTACTTGTAGTTGGTTGATGTTGATGATTACATTCTCGCTACTTCCCAACTGGGTAGGACCTTTGGTCCTAATGAAAGCCCTGTAGTTCGCCAGGCCTTTGTTAGACTTTGCAAGTCACTTAGGTCTAGGAAACAGAAATATAAAGAGCAGTCCGAGCTAGTGGCTAAGCTAAAGGACAGACTCTAGGAAATGGAAGAAATTGGTGCCTCAGTGCAAGAGGAAGTTAGTGTACTGAGAGCAAGGCTACTAGAGGCCACCGAGATCAACCAAGTTGGGGAGTTCCTGCAGCAGGATAATGAAGATCTGAGGAGGGAAGTCTTAAAGCTTAAGGAGCATGCGCCGAGCACCGCTTCAGCAGTCCTACAAGGCTCCTCGTCTTCGCGAGCTGGATCTTGTCCTCCACTTCCGCGAGATGGTAGGGGCGCCAGGGGAAGGTACAGGGAAGCCGAAGAACATCGTGATAGGGAGATGGAAGAGCTCCGCGATGATGTCCGGTGAGCCTATGTAATTGCTGCCGGGCTCTAGAGGGACGTTACCCGACTGCGGCATTTATTCAAGAAAGGCCCTCGACAAGCGTGGGATGATGGTTATGATCAAGGCTGGTTGGATGCTCCAACAAGACTATCAGAGTTCGAGGAACTTTCTTTCATCAGAGGGTGGTTAAGTGCCCTGAAAGAGCTGCAGGTCCCGAGGAACTCGGTGTTATGGTATCGTTACGAGATGTCCTCCTCCACTCTGATGCCCAATCCATTCAGGATGGATGATCAATGGATCCCCATCGATGCTATTCCTCGGCAACTACTGGAATTGGACGCAAATGAGGTCGTGGAAGAGCTAGCCCCCGCTCCTGATGATGGAAGAAGAGCTAAAGTGGCAGACTATCTTGTTCGGAGGCTTCCACCTCCTTAAGTTGTTATTCTTTTAGTTCTTTTTGATAATGTAAATGCTTTGGGCGAGCTTCGCCGACTAAACATGTATTATCATTGTTGTAAATATAAGAGATTAATGAAAAGTTGGTGTTTTGGGAAATTTTGCCGACTAAACGTGTTCATCCAATCTTTTTATATTCTTGCTGCTTCATAATCCTTCTTGTTTTGTCATGCGAGTGTCCCCCCAGTCCAGTATGATGCCGAAATACCATTGTGCCCTACTTTAACTTTTAGGTTGTGTTCTCACACTCCCTTAAGCCTAAGTAGGGCAATTGGCGAGGACACACCTGGTATTGGATGTCTTCATCCGATCAGGATTATGTTCAACCAAAGTAGGTTTGATGCCTAAGAATACTCTGTAGGGCTTCATATATTGCCAGGGGCAATGCTAAGAGGCCTTTCGTGCTTCATGACGATGACCTGAGGAGGGGTGTTCCCCTGCTATGTTGACCATCGTGCCTGTGATTTGGAAAGGATGTGTGATAAAATGCAACTTTCACTGATCAGAGATTAATCAACTAAGAGACTTTCATTAGTGATAAGGGAAGTGAACTGTACTTTTACATAACAAATACAAGAAAAAGATTCAATAATAGAATTCCTAAAAATAGAATTTCTTGAGATTAGTTGCGTTCCATGCTCGTGGTATCTCCCTGCCCTCCATCATTTCCAAATGATAGGCACCTTGCAGGTCGTCTCTAGTTATTTTAAAGGGTCCTTCCCAGTTTGGGCCTAGCTTGCCATCTGATGACTTCACCGCATTGCCCAGGACTTTTCTTAGAATATAGTCCCCAACTTGGAATCTTATTGGGTTTACCCTTTTGTGGTACTGCTTTGCAAGCTGTTGCTGATAGCTCGCAAGTTTTATCAGTGCAAATTCTCTACGCTCGTCGGCCATGTCGAGTTCGTCGAGCAATGTCTCATCATTATGTCCTTGATCGACAAGGTCGGATCTCATTATTGGCAATCCCGCTTCTAGTGGGATGATCGCCTCCATACCATATGTTAGTGAGAATGGCGTTTCTCCTGTTGCTCGCCGAGGGGTAGTTCGGTATGCCCATAGGATGTGGGGTATCTCGGTTTCCCATGCGCCTTTGGCTCACTCTAACCGCTTTTTTAATCCATCGACCACAGTTTTGTTGGAAGCCTCTGCTTGTCCATTGCTCTGAGGGTAGGCCACCGAGTTGAAGTTGTGCCTGATCCCGTGTTTGTTACAGAAGTCTTGAAAGGGACCACTCTCAAATTGTGTCCTATTATCAGTGATGATGGTTCTGGGGATTCCGAATCGAGTGATTATATTTCTCCATATGAATCTTATCATATCAACATCTCGGATGTTCGCCAATGGTTCTCCCTCGATCCACTTGATGAAGTAGTCAGTTACGACCAACAGGTATTTGCGATTGCCGAGAGCGGTGGGTAGTGGTCCCATGATGCCCATTCCCCATTTGGCAAAGGGCCATGGGCTGGTCAGGGATTTTAGGTCACTGGCGGGTTGGTGGACCATAGGAGCGTGGAGTTGGCATTTTAGACATTTTTGGACATATGCCGCGGAGTCCTTTTGCATATATGGCCACCAATATCCTTCCTTCATTGCTCGAAAGGCTAGAGACCTTCCTCCAACGTGACTTTCGCAGATTCCATCATGAAGCTCGCGCAATACTTGCTCGACGTCGCCTGGATGGACGCATCTAAGATAGGGGCCGAAGAAGGATTTCTTATACAAGTCACCCCCTGTAGATAAGTGAAAGTGAGCTGCTTTGACTCTTATCTGGTGGGCGGTTTTCTTATCCTCTGGGAGCGTGCCCTCCTTTAAATAGTTTTTAAGGGATCCATCCAGCTGGGGGATGATCCCACCTGGAGTATTTGTCCCATGTTTGACAGCTCGCTATTGTGGTTAATGCTCGGACAAATGAGGAAATCGATGGGGATGACCCTTTTAAGGCTGGAGTCAACTGCTGAACTTAGGGCTACTAAGGCATCAGCATGACTGTTTTGCCCCCTAGGAAATTGCTGGATGTTGATCTCCTCGAAGCTCATCATTAGTTTTTTCACCAAGGCTAGGTAGGCTTCCATTCTTTCGTCCTTCGCATTGTAATCTCCACTTATCTGGTTGGACACTAGTTGCGAATCACCGAACACCTGGAAACGTTTCGCTCCCAGAGTTTGCGCTTTTTGGAGACCTGCTATTAGGGCTTTGTATTCTGCTTCATTGTTGGAGGCTGCGAATCCCAGCCTAATTCCTTATTCAAGGATTGTGTTTTCTGGAGTGATGAGAACAATGCCTACCCCTGCCCCCTTTGAGTTCGAGGCTCCATCAACGAATAGTTTCCAGTCTTCCACTGTCGCTTGGTTATTTTGCTTTGTTGGCTGAGGCTGGTCGGAGAGTTCTTCGCCTGTGAATTCGGCTATGAAATAAGCAAGGATCTGTCCCTTAATAGCTGTCCTTGGTTGAAATTGGATGTCAAACTGGCCGAGCTCGACTGACCACTTAGACAGTCTGCCCGACAAATCCGCCTTCCTTAGGACTACCTTGAGGGGGTGCGATGTAAGGACGACGATAGTGTGAGCTTTGAAATAATGCTTTAGCTTCCTTGAGGCTATTACTAGGGCGAAAGCGAACTTCTCCAATGGTAGGTACCTTTGCTCGGCGTCTAATAACGTTTTGCTCGCGTAATAAATGGGGTGTTGGATTCCTGCCACCTCGTATATTAGCGCGGAACTGACGGCATGATTGGATACATATAGGTATAGGTATAAAGAGTCCTTTTGCTGTGGTATGACAAGTAGTGGTGGAGTGCTTAGGTAGGATTTAAGCTCGTCCAATGCTCGTGAGCAATCTGGGTTCCATTCTATCGATTTACTCCCCTTCAGGAGCTGGGAAAAAGGCTTGCATTTCTCGAAGGATCGGAAATGAAGCGATTTAAGGCATCGAGCATCCCAGTGAGCTTCTGCACGTCCCGGATTGTGCGAGGAGGTTACACTATTTTGATTGCATCGATCTGGTCTGGATTAGATTCTATGCCTCACTTACTGACCAAGTACCCAAGAAATTTTCCTGACTGGACACCGAAGGAACACTTGCTCGCATTAAGCTTCATCCGGTACTTCCTGAGGATTTTAAAGGTACTTGACAGGTCCGAGAGGTGATTTTCTTTCTTCTTGCTCTTAACGAGCATGTCATCAATGTATACCTCCATCGTGTTCCCCATTTGGCTCTTGAACATTTTAGTAATCAGCCGCTGATAGGTTGCCCCGACATTTTTGAGCCCAAAAGGCATGACCTTGTAACAATATAGACCAACTATCATGATGAACGCCATCTTGTCCTGGTCCGGTGCATACAAGGGGATCTGATGATATCCCGAGTACGCGTCCAGGAAACTCATTCGCTCATGAGCTGCGATGGCATCTACTAGTTGGTCTATCTTTGGGAGGGGGAAGCTATCCATGGGGCATGCTTTGTTGAGGTCGGTGAAGTCGATGCAAACTCTCCACTTCCCATTACTCTTCGGAACTACTACTGGGTTGGATAACCACTTGGGGAATTGCACTTCTCGTATGGATCCTGCATCCAACAGTTTCTCGACTTCCTTTTCTATCGCTTTAGCCTTCTCAGGTGTAGTTCGCCGTGCCTTCTGTGTGATTGGCTTGAATGTGGGGTCGACGTGCAACTGATGACAGACTATACTGGGATCAATTCCGGGCAGCTCGTAGGGTTCCCATGCAAAAACATCTATGTTGCATCTCAGCAAGGTCGTCAACTCATTCTGCTCTTCATTGGTGAGAGACGCTCCTATCAAGAAAACTCTGCTACTGTCACTATCTTCGGCCATAATTTCTATTAGGTCCTCGACAACACGCTCGAAGGGGAGGAGCCTAGTTTCCTCTACTCCGGGTCTTCCGTACCTTAATTGCTATTTGGTAGGCGTCTCACCTTCTTCATCTTTCTTGTTGGGTTGATGTCTTTGGTCGGATGGCTACTATGAAGCACCTTCTCGCCATTGCTTGGTCACCGTGGATATCCATTACTCCTTGCTCGGTTACATATTTGAGCTTCTGATGGTAGGTCGAGGGGACTGCCTTCATCGCATGAAGCCATCCCCTGCCGAGGATGGCCTGGTATGGCGAGTCGATGTCGACTACCAAAAACTCAATCATCTTGGAGATGTTTCCAGCACGTACCGGCAGTACTATCTTGCCCAGGGGCATGGTCATTTTTCCAGCGAAGCCGACCAAAGGAACAGTAGCTTCCTTTAGGTTGGCGATGCTCAACTTCAACTTTCTGAATAAGTCGAGGTATATTACTTCGGATGAGCTTCCTTGATCGACGAGCAACTTGTCAACATCGAAGTTGGCTATCCTGAGTGTAATGACCAGAGCATCATGATGTGGGGTCCTTACTCCCACCAGATCTTCTTCTGTGAAAACAATATGCTTGTTATAGATGACAACCTCTGCTCGTCTACGCTTTCCTGACTGGGACTTTGCTGGATCGATTTGAAAGGCCTGCATTACCGCCGTAAGTTTTTTCACTTCCATCCGAGATGAGTTCCCCTGTATTTGCTTGATGTCAGATGCTCCGTGGATTACTGCGAACTCATGTCTAGTGTCTTCCTCCAACACGTTCTCGGGTCTCGCTTCTCTATTGGCAGCCACTTTCTCTACCCTTTTCTCCACGTAGTCATTCAAGTGCCCAGACTGGGCCAACTCCTCGAGGTGACACTTAAGAGCTTTGCAATGTTCGGTCTTATGTCCTCCCTCTTTGTGGAAAACGCATCTTAATGCATTGTTCCTCTTCGAGGGATCTCCTCCCATTTTTCGGGGCCACTTGATGAACGGCTCATCCTTGATCTTCGCGAGAATTTTGTAAATTGGTTCTTTGAAGACGGTGTTGACCGCCTGGAATGATTTCGACACATCAGGGTTCCCTCCGTTTTTGGAGCCATTTTTGCCCCCACTCTTTCCTCCTTTCTTTTGGTTCTCAGTTTTCTCACTTCCCTTGGTAGTGAGCTTAGCTCGACCGTTTTCTCCTGCATTAAGGCGGGTGACATCTTCCACCTTTGCATATTTCTTGATTCGGGCCATCAGGTCGTCAATAGTCATAGCTTCCTTCTTCATCAGGGACTGGTAAAGGAGGGAAGAGCTAGGAAGCCCAATTTTGAAGGAAGCCACTGCCACCTCTTCCGCGCAGTCCTCGATCTCGTTGAATAACTCTCAGTACCTTTTTGCATAGTCTCGTAGGGTTTCCTGAGGCGTTTTCTTCATTGTTAGCAGAGCATCCATCCTTTTGGGGTGGGAACTATTGGTAATGAATCGGGCCGTAAAGAGTTCAGCTAGATATTTGAAATTCTTAATTGAACGGTGGTGAAGCCTTTCGAACCACTTCTGTGCTACATCGTGCAAGCTCGAGGGAAAAATGCAGCACATCAGGGCATCTCGGTTATTCCAAAGGGTCATGGCCTGTCGATATTTCCGGATGTGATCGATGGGATCAGTTTTCCCGTCGTAAATCTTGAACCTTGGAATGGCAAGTTTCTTGGGAGCCTCTTCCTCTTCGATTTCCCTTGTTAAGGGTGACTTCATCTGGGTTTTGAGAGATATCCTCGCGAGTTCTCTGGTTGATCTTGCTCCGTGGTGAGCAGGATGTTGGTCCATTTCTCTGCGGACTAGGTTTCGTATGTTTTCGTCACTGCGAGCAGGGCTCTGGTAGCGGCGAGCTCTTCGCAGCTGTTCGCGGAGGTCGTCGTCTGATTCGCCACCTTCGACCTTTTGATATTCTCGCCTGGGGCTCCTTCCTCGGCTGCGAGACTTGCTCGCCTGAGGGATAGGAGTGCGATATGAGCGCCTTCTGGTATCAAGACGTAGTTCCCTCTCCAGTCTTTCCAGTCTTCTTTTCAAGCGAGCATTTTCAGCCTCGTATCTGCGAGAAGACTCCCTCTGCTCGTGGAGCCTTACCTTATATGCATCAATTAATCTGGATATCTGTGTGGACCTTGCTGGTCCCTGACTCTCCTCTGAGGCTGGCCTTTCCGGGCGAGCTCTCTGATCTGATCGCCGGACTTCAGACCTAATCCTACGAGGAGCAGGTGGCTCTTGAATATCCCCTGCTTGAAGGGCATTGCTGCTGTGACCAGACATCTTAGACTCCTTTCTTGGTGTGGGCTCTTCTTAGGGAAAGATGAACGTTTCCCATAGACGGCGCCAATTATGGTGACAATTATTATGCAACACAAATAAATATGAGAGAAGCAATTACGGAGAAAGAACAAGGAAAACAAGATGTCGATCACACAACAAAAGATATACGTGGTTCAGCAAAGATGTGCCTACATCCACGGTGGTGCAGTCAGTATTATTTCTATATACTCTGGAGAGTGATTACAGAGAATACAACTTGTCCTTTTGCCCCGGACCTAGGGTTTAATAGATGCATTTACATGTAGGTGAGTGGAGGTGATGGGTTTCTCCACGTTTCCCATCTCCCCTATAACTTCCCTTTATGGGATCGTGGGGGGAGACCGGATGAATATAAAAGATGAAGGGCCTGGACTTTGGGCCGCCAGGACTGGGTTACTCTTCCTGGACCATGGTTCTAAATTCCGGGTGCCCACAATAAGTAACAAATTGAGGTATTGGTAAGCCTTATTCTATTTCTATCCAATTTCTTTACAGTAATTAATTGAAACTAACCATGCACACTACACCAAATCTGTCGAATTGTCACGGTCATTGACCTTAACAAGTTCAACTTGTCAAGGTCAATGACCGTGACAATTCTCGGCGAGATAACTTTTTTTGTCACGGACTTGTCATGGTCATTGACCGTAACAAGTATGTTAGAATTGTCACGATCGTGTCACAGTCCATGACCTTGACAAGTTTTGTCACGATCAAGGACTGTGACATTTTATAAAAAATTATCACGGTCAATGACCGTGGCAAGCCCGTGACAACTCTTTATTACGGACTTGTCACGGTCATTGACCGTGACAATTCTGGGCAGTTTGGCCACTGTCACTGCCCAGCAGTATATTTGTACCTGTTATAGCAACGTTGTACCTGTTCAAGCATCATATATCCAAATAAAATAGAGATGCAAATATACATTCAAATCAGAGATAATATGCATCACTATATAATTCAAATGTACAAACTTAAAAACAATTCAATTCAAATAATGTCACTACATGTCTGGGGTATGCTTAACTCTGAGGAGGTGAGTAGGCCACAGGATATACGAATTGACACTCCCACTACTATACATCGTGCCGCATTATTCGCGCAACCACAATGGGGAGTTCTCCTTCCCGGGCATCACATGCGTGATGAGCACCTTGGACTCGATGTCTTGAAGCTCACGTCCATGAACTATTCCACCCTAGACGATATTGGGGTCCCTTAACCCCCGCCCTATCCACTGGCAATCAAATATGTCCATTATGAACATGCTCGACCAACCAAGTGTCGACATCGATCTGTTGAAGGGAGCCAAATATGTAAGTGGATCATCAAAGTCCGCACGTGTCGGCGATGAAGCAGCGAGGTCCACATCCTCGTCATCCCGCACCTCCTCCTACACCGCCTTCTCCTTCCCTTTCCCCTAACTGTTTCCGCCCAACGAACGCTTCATGAACGAGAACATATCATGGACCGTCGCCTCTAAACGGGACAGTTTCGCGTCATGTGAATCCACCGTTTGAGACAACTCGGTCTCGCTCGTCTCTAATCCGATGATCCTAGATTTGGCCACCCGCGAGCTCACCCCCTTGTCCTCCCCTTGTGATCAGAGCCAAGCACTTGGCTGAGTGCGTCTGTGGACAAAGATGCCTTGTCGGCATCAGACTGAGACTCATGCACTTCCTTAAGCTTTGACTGAAACGACAAAAAGCACATGATTAGTAAAATAAGTAAACTAAAAAATTATAACGTAATTAACAAAAAGTAAACTGTCGGATTACTTACAATCATGGTCGCGATGCTCGCGGACACCTCCTTGTCCTCCCCCTTATTCTTCCGAAGAGCCACATAAGTATCGAGCCTATGTGGCTTACCCCCCAGGGCCACTCCATGTCCCCTGAAATAAAATAAAGTAAAATTAGTATCGACCCCGCAAAGTAAAATAATGCAGAATAATATATTTTATGTAGTTATAGAAAAATTAAATCTTACCATCATCCTATGCTCCACCTCGGCGTAAGACGTGCGGTCGGAGTAGTGCACGTCCGACTTTTTTGCCCGGTTTTCCCTTCCCGATTGGCGAGATGCCAATTTTCGCTCCCCGATCTCATTGTCAATGAACCTTTGCCATTGTGCCAATGAGATCGGCTCCTTCGACGGGACGAATTCACGCCATTGGATAATGGACTCCCGTGTCTTCCCAAAGTACCGGGTCCGCATATTTTTCTTCCACGTCTTGTGTTGCTCCATCAACTGCTCCAAGACGGAATCGCGTAGCTTTGGATCCAGGTTGAATTGTTCATGTCCAACAAATACAATATTAGTTGCAAATAAATATAAATATAAATATAAATATAAATATAAATATAAAATGAAATTGATATCGAAATTGAAATTGAAATATTCATT